>PVIJ01011946.1:0-52207 GCA_004024925.1 Scalopus aquaticus
ATATTGTCTTTCACTTCCTTCGCTTTGAGGGATGTGTCTTTCAAGATTTTGCTGAGATGTATGTCATGTAGAGTTTTGCCTATATTTTCTTCTATACATTTTATGGTTTCAGGTCTTACATCCAGGTCTTTTATCCATTTTGAGTTGACTTTTGTGCAGGGTGTGAGGTAATAGTCTAGCTTCATTTTTTTGCATGTGGGACTAGCTCATTATTTAAGGCTACTGTTTTTTCATTTATTTTATGACTTACTGATCTGTCTATGGTTTTAAATAGGGTATTATAATCCCCTAGTATTATTGTATTGTTATCTTTTTATTTTTTATCTATTTTTCATTTTTTTAAATTTTTTTTATTTGTTTCTTTTACATTACTGTATATTCCCCATAGGTTTCCCACCACCAATTCACCCGTGTACCGTCACCATAGTCCCTTGTGCTCCCCTCTCCCCTGTTCTGAGCCCCAATCCTCCCCATCTCTTACTGATTGTCGCTCTAGTATTTGGTTCCCCTATATTCCTATTATAAGTGAGACCATTCGATATTTTTCTTTTTCCTTTTGGCTTATTTGGCTGAGCATGAACCCTTCAAGTTCCATCCATGTTGCTGTGAATTGCATGTGTTTATCTTTTTTTATGCTGAATAGTATTCCATTGTGTATATGTACCACATCTTCTTTATCCAGTCATCTATTTTTGGGCATCTGGGTTGTTTCCATACCTTCGCTATTGTATATAGTGCTGCAATAAACCTACGGGTGCATGTGTCCTTTTGGATTAGTGTTTTTGTGTCCTTTGGGTAGATTCCCAAAAGTGGTATTGCTGGGTCGTATGGTAGCTCCATGTTTATTAATTTGAGGAAACGCCATATGGCTTTCCATAGTGGTTGGACCAGTTTGCATTCCCACCAGCAGTGTAGAAGAGTTCCTTTTCCTCCACATCCTCGCCAGCATTTGTTATTGTCTTTTTTTTTAATGTGCGCCATTCTCACTGGCGTGAGGTAGAATCTCATTGTGGTTTTGATTTGCATTTCCCTGATTATAAGTGATGTTGAACATTTTTTCACATGGCTGTTGGCCATTTGCTTTTCTTCTTCAGAGAAGTGTCTTTTTAGCTCTTCTGCCCATTTTTTGACTGGGTTGTTGACTTTGTTTTGTTGTGTGCGCTCCGTGTAGATTTTAGTTATCAGTCCTTTATCAGTTGTATTGTGTGCAGATTTTCTCCCAATTAGTAGGGTGTCTGTTTGTTTTGATTATTGTTTCTTTTGCTGTACAGAAGCTTTTTAGTTTGATGTAGTCCCATCTGCTTATCTTTTCCTTGACTTCCTTCGCTTTTGGGGATGGGTCTTTAAAGATTCTGCTGAGATGTATGTCGTGTAGAGTTTTGCCTATATTTTCTTCTATAAATTTTACGGTTTCAGGTCTTACGTACAGGTCTTTTATCCATTTTGAGTTGGTTTTTGTGCATGGTGTGAGGTAGTAGTCTAGCTTCATTTTTTTGTATGTAGCTGTCCAGTTTTTCCACCACCATTTATTGAATAAGCCAACCTTGTTCCATTGTATATTCTTTGCTCCTTTGTCAAAGATTAGTTGCTCATAGGTATGTGGATTTATTTCTGGGTTTTCTATTCGATTCCATTGGTGTGTGCTTCTGTTTTGGTTCCAGTACCATGCTATTTTATTTATTATGGCTTTGTAGTATAGTTTGAAATCTGGGAGTGTAATCCCTCCATTTTCCTTTTAGTGAGGAGAGCTTTGGCTATTCGAGGTTTTTTGTGGTTCCATATGAATATCAACAATACTTGTTTTATTTTTTTGAAGAATGTCATTGAGATTTTTATTGGAATAGCGTTGAATCTGTAAATTGCTTTTGGTAGTGTGGCCATTTTGATAATGTTAATTCTTCCAATCCATGAACATGGGATGTCTCTCCATTTTTTTTGTGTCCTCCTCTATTTCTCTTAATAGGGTCTTATAGTTTTCTTTGTATAAGTCCTTTACCTCTTTTGTTAAGTTTATTCCCAGGTATTTTATTTTTTTTGTTTCAATTTTGAAGGGGGTGATTCTCTTGATTTCTTTTTCTTCTGAGTGTTTGTATATAGGAAGGCTACTGATTTTTGTGCGTTGATTTTGTATCCTGCTACTTTACCAAACTGGTCTATAATTTTGAGTAGTTTTTCTATGGAGTTTTTTGGATTCTCTATGTATATTATTATATCATCTGCAAAAAGTGATATTTTAATTTCTTCTTTCCCTATTTGGATTCCTTGTATATCTTTCTCTTGTCTTATTACTTTGGCTAGAACTTCCGTTATTATATTGAAGAGCAATGGTGAAAGTGGACATCCTTGCCTTGTTCCTGATCTTAGGGGAAAGGCTTTCAGCTTCTCACCGTTGAGGATAATATTCCCCAGTGGGTTTATTGTGTATGGCTTTTATTATATTGAGGTATGTTCCTTCTATCCCAAGGATTTCAGAGCCTTTATCATGAATGGATGTTACACTTTGTCAAATGCTTTCTCAACATCTATTGATATGGTCATATGGTTTTTAATTTTTCTTTTTGTTCATGTGTTGAATTACATTGATTGATTTTCGGATGTTGAAAAATCCTTGTGTCCCTGGAATAAATCCCACTTGGTCGTGGTGTATCATCTTTTGGATGCATTGTTGGATCCTGTTGGCGAATATTTTTGCATCCGTGTTCATGAGAGAGATTGGTCTGTACTTTTCTTTTGTTTTCTTTGTTTGGTTTTGGTATTAGTGTAATATTGGCTTCATAGAATGTGTTTGGTAGTATTCCTTCCTTCTCAATTTTTTGAAAGAGTTTGTGTAAGATAGGGATTAGTTCATTTTTGAATGTTCAGTAGAATTCGTTTATGAAACCATCTGGTCCTGGGCTTTTGTTTTGGGGGAGGGTTTTGATCACTGTTTCAATTTCACTTCTTTTGATTGGCCTGTTAAGATATTCTGTATCTTCTTTATCTAGTTTTGGGTGGTTGTATAGTTTTAGGAATTTGTCCATTTCCTCTAAGTTGTTGAACTTGTTTCCATATAGCTGTTCATAGTAATTTCTGATTATTCTTTTGATTTCTGCTGTGTCTGTTGTAATTTCTCCTCTTTCATTTATGATTCTATTTATTTGTGTCCTCACCTGTCTTTTCTTTGGAAGCATTGCTAGAGGTTTGTCTATTGTTTTTTTAAAGAATCATGTATTTATACATACAGCTGGGGTACAGGCCACAGGCATGGGACAGCGAGAGGGTTCACCAGAGACAGAGTGGAGAGCAGAACTGGCAGATCAGAAATACACTGCTGAGAGGAGCAGCGGGCGAGGCAGGAGAGGTCTGCCCTGCCATGTGGGAATCTCCCTGGCCAGGCGTCGAACTCGCATTGCGTGAGGCCGACAGCTCCACAGCGCAGCACTCAACTGCTGTGCCACCAGGGAGGCCCTATTTTGTTTATTTTTTCAAAGAACCAGCTTTTGGTTTCATTGATCTTCTGGACTGTTTTTTTTAATTTCCATTTCATTTATTTCTGCTTTGGTTTTTATGATTTTCTTTCTTATGTTGGCTTTTGGGTTTTTTTGTCGTTCATTTTCTAGTTCTTTGAGATGGGAGATTAGACTGTTTCTTTGGGTTGTTCCTTATTTCTTGATGTGAGCCTGTATTGCTATATATTTCCCTCTTATTACTGCTTTTGCTGCATCCCATACATTCTGGAATGTTGTGTCTTCTTTGTCATTCATTTCTAGGTATTTTTTAATTTCTTCTTTGATCTCCTCATTAGTCCAGTGATCTTCCAGCAGTGTGGGTTTCAATCTCCATGAAGTAAGAGGATTCCTTTTTTTCTTTTCATGGTTTATTTTTAATTTGATTGCTTTATGATCTGAGAAGATAGTAGGTATGATTTTGATCTTAATGTATCTGTTGAGGTTTGTTTTGTGACCTAGTATGTGATCAATCTTGGAGTATGATCTGTGTGCACTTAAGAAAAATGTGTATTCAGATTTTTGGGGATGTAGTGCCCTATAGATATCTGTTAGGCCCATGTGGTCTAGGTCCTAGTTTAGAGCTTTAGTGTCTTTGTTTATTTTTTGTCTTTTTGATCTGTCCATTGATGATAGTGGGGTGTTGAGATCCCCTTCTATATATGTATTTTCTCTGATGTCTGTTTTCAGGGATGATAATAATTGTCTTATATATTTTGGCGCTCCTTCATTTGGGGAGTATAAGTTTTGAGGGTTATATCATCCTGCTGAATTGTCCCCTTTATCATGATGTAGTGTCCATCTTTATCTCTTTTTACCTTTTTTACTTTGAAGTCTATTTTATCTGACATAAGTATAGCTGTTCTTGTCTTCTTTTTTGGTCCGTTTGCTTGTAGGATTGTTTTCCAGCCTTTTACTTTCAATCTGTGTTTATCTTTTGCAGTTAAATGTGTTTGTTGTAGACAGCAGAAGGTTGGGTTCTGTTTTTTGATCCATCTGTGCCTTTTTATTGATGAGTTTAGTCCATTTACATTTAGAGTTAATATTGATACCTTAGCATCTATATTTGCCACTCTATTTATCTTTTTGTGTTTTTATTTCTTGCTTTTTTTTCTCATCTTTTTTATTCCTCTGTTTTGTTTTTAGGACTTGTTGTAGTATTTTTTGGAGTGGTGGTTTAGTCTTGATGAATTTCTGAAGACTGTTTGTTTGGGAAGGTCCTTACCCTTTCTTCATAGAGGAAGGAGATCTTTGCGGGGTAAAGGATTCTTGGTTAGCATTTATTGTCTTGGAGTTTGTTGAATATGTCCCTCCATTCTCTTCTTGCCCGTATCGTTTCTTCAGAGTAGTCTGATGTCATCCTGATTGGTTTTCCTTTATACGTTATTTGTTTCCTCCCCCTTGTCACCTTCAATATTTTTTCCTTATCCTGTGCTCGTGTCAGTTTTACTATCATATGCCTAGGTGTAGTTCTTCTAACATCATGGTAATTTGGAGTTCTTTTTGCTTCTTGTATGTCTATTTTCATACTTGGAAAGTTTTCTTCTATCACCTCCTTAAATATTTTCTCTGCTCCTTGGACCCTCCCCTCTCCTTCTGGGATTCCTATAATTCTTAAATTTCCTTTCTTCATGGTGTCAGATAGTTCTCGAATTGTTTTTTTCATTTTTTTCCCCTTTGTGCTTCTATTTGCTTTTCCTTTTTGATTATTTTATTATTTGAATCTTCGAGTTTGCTGACACGGTCTTCCATATGATCGATTCTGCTTTCATTGCTTTTCCCAGTGTTCTTTAGTTCTTCTATTATACACTTATTCTCCTTCTTTAGGGTCTTGATTTCATTCTTCAGATCGTTTATTTTTTTTCATATCATTTTTTTCCTTGAGTATCACAATTTTAAATTCTCTATCTGAGAGGCAGAGCTCTTCCATGTCATTATTGTTGAGTTCCGATGCTTGATTTTCTTTTTGCAGTGTGTCCTTCCCCTGAGGGCTTGCTTGGTTATTTGTATTTCTTTTTCTCCCTGTTTGTCTTCTGATTTGTTGTAATTGTTGGGAAATTGTGGCACTGGTACTGGCAGGCATCTCTTTGGGGTACTCCTTCCTGGATGTCAAGAGCTGATGGTCTGATCAATTCTGTTCCTGCTAGGCCAAACCACCACTGGGAGTGATGCTGTGGGTATGTTGTCTGTAGAGAACTTCATCCTCTGTTTTCACTTCAAAAGGTCCAGAAGGTGGTTGTGTGGTCCCCAGCTCCAACAGTGTTGTAGAGGCTGTGCTTTACCAGGGATCGTGATGGTTGGTGGTCTCAGTGCCTGCTTTACTCAGTTCAGAGAACCCTAGCACAGAGGGCTGTGGCTGATCTGCACCAGCTCTCTGCAAGTTATCCTATCCAACTGGGGTTTACTTTTTCAGTTTCAGTGGGCAACAATAGTATTTTCCCCTACTGTACCCATGAGTGCTACAGCTCAGAGCCAGTATTGGCAGTGGTGATGGAGGTGGTGGTGTAGGCATGAGGCCTACTCCAGTGCGTTCTAGGATCAAGTCCGAAAGCCCAAGGCCAGAGGCTGGGGGGCTTATCTTGCTCTGTGAAGGCTATCTTCTTGGCATGCACTCACGTTCTCTCCATTGGGTTGGGTGATGTACGTTGTACCTTTCCCCTAAGATGCCCGGGAGTCTGCTTCCCGGGGCAGGCCTAGGGTCCCAGTCTGCAGTGGCAGCAGTGGAATGGGGGTGGTCAATCAAACCTGGTTCCCCTCACTCCCATGAAACCCCTGCACAGTCGCCTGGGGGTGTAACTTGTTCTCAGCGGCTAATCTCCCGTCCAGGACCTTACCCGGTACAAAAGGAGTGATGACGATTCCTTGTGTCCAAGAGTTTGCTTCCCCAGCTTGCCTGGGGGATCAGCCGGCGATGGCGGCCGTGTGTGGAGGTGGTTGATCAATCCGGGCTCCCCTCGGTCTGGGAACCCCTGGAGCACGCTCCCGGGGGTGTAACTTTCCCCGGGTGGCCTGGCTGCCATCTGGGAACTCACCTGGTATGGGATGGAGCGCGCAAGTGGGGATAGGAACTTCCCCTGGAGCGCCCAAGAGTTCGTTTCCCCGTGCAAGCCTGGGAGCTCAGCAGGGTGATGGCGGTCGTGTGTGGAGGTGGTCGATCAATCCAAGCTCCCCTCGGTTTCTGGGAACCCCTGGAGCAAGTGCCCAGGGGATGTAATCTTCCCCAGGTGGCCTGGCTGCCGTCCAGGAATTCATCTGGTATGGAATGGAGCACGCGAGTGAGGACAGGAACTTCCCCTAGAGTGCCCGAGAGTACGCTTCCCCGTGCAAGCCTGGGGGCTCAGCCGGCCGATGGCAGCTGTGTGTGGAGGCAGTCGATCAATCCTGGCTCCCCTGGGCTTCTGGGAGCCCCTGGAGCACATGCCCGGGGGTGTAACTTTCCCTTGGTGGCCTGGCTGCCGTCTGGGGACTCTGTTATCTCTTTTTAATCTATTAGTAATTGTTTATATATCTTGATGCTCCATCATTCAGTGCATTCATATTTATAAATAGCATATCCGGGCTTCTCTGGTGGTGGTTAAAGTCTCAGTGCTATCAAGCTATCACCAGCCACTGGGACAAGAGTTTGATCACCGGCCAGGGAGCTAACCCACATGGCACAGCAGACCTCTCCTGTCTCGCCCACTGCTCTTCTTAGCAGTGTATTTCACTAGATCTGCCTGTTCTGCTTCCCACTCTGTGGTGAATCATCCCACCACCCCACACCTCTAGCCTACACCCCAGTTCTTGTATGTATGTATAAATAAATAAATAAAGTCTTATAAATGGCATATCCTCTAGTTGTTTGGATATTATAAAGGCCCCTGTGACTTGACATTTTCCAAACAGAACCCATCCTCTCCTCTACAACCTACTCCTCTCCATGAGTGACACTACCTTCTAGTCAATTGTCTGTTTCACAAACCAACCTGGGGACTATCCTGGACTCATAACTTTTCCTCATTTCTCAAATCCAAATCATGCCAAGATCTGTTGATAACACTCAACCATCTTTTTGTTTTTCACATATGTCTCTTTTCTATCCCTACCTCCATAGCTTAGTTCAGTCCTTATCATGTCTCACCTGAATTGCTGCAGTTGCTCCCGTCTTACTCTTAACCAGGCAATTGTAAGCAGTATTATGTCTTAGTGTATGTACCTTTTTCCAGTGAAAAGGCCCATAATTTTTTTTTAGGTTCTTAAGGGAGTCTATGACCCAAGAGACATTAAGAACCACTACTTTAAATCTACTATGCCTTAACATCTTCCAGAGTAATTTAATATGCTGCACTCCCATTTCCATAGTACCTTCATTATCTGGCCCCAAACACATTTTTAACCTCATTCTCTACCATCTCTGATCCACTACAGTGTTACTAAAGCACATGTTATACACATTAAGCTGCTAATATTCCAGTTCTTCTCATTTGCTTGTACCATTGTCCCCCTCCTTGTCTGTAGTTTAATCTTAACTTCCCCCCAAGATCTAACTCATGTCCTTGTGATTCTTCTCCTGATTCCTGATGAGGGACCCCGGCATTTAGGTGAGTGTGCTCCTTAATTCAAATCAACTATCTTCTTGGCACCTAGCACCCAGCATTGCACTTACGTTGCATGAATAAAGAACAGCTAAAACTCCTTTGAAGATATGCAAAGCAGACTTTAGACTTTTAACAGGAAAATTGTGAGTGAACATTCAGCACTGAACCTAAATGTGTTTTAAAATGGGCACTGAAAAAAAATGAGCTCTGAGACACCCTTAAGCAATAGATGGATGCCTGCGGTGGAATATGACCTAGGACTTTAGAGCATTCTTACCTTATTGATTCTGAGTAACACTAGGTGGGCTTTTCCTCCCTACCTGTTCTGTGCTTGTGGGTACAGTTTACAAAAATAATATTGATGAAACAGCTGAGGCTAAATTAGGTGAGTATCAGAAGCTGACGTGAATACTGTTAATGAAAATTCTGTTAGTTGTAACATCCTTAATCTGATATTCAATTCATTATGGCTATAGATGACTTTTACTAACATTTGATTTTGGGTGTTGGGAATTAGAATTTAATAGTAGGAAATCTGTTGCATTGGCTTTTTAAAATTATGTTTATGAGGTAACATTGCTTTACAAAGCTATATGTTTTGGTGTTAAAGGTTCATAAAAGTATATGTTATCACACTGCACTCACCACCAAAGTCCCAATAAACCTCCAGATAGTCCAATGGGCTCCCTGTTCCCTATGCTCCCACCCTTCCTTTGTACCCTCAGTTCTGGGTCAGATGTCAAGGGTTTATTTTTATTTTGTTTTTGCTGTTCCTTTGCTTTATTTTTTATGTTCCACATATGATTGAAATCATCAGATTTTTTTCTTTCTCCTTCTGACTTATACTGCTTAGGATAATCTCCTCCAGTTACATTCATATTGTTGAAGATGGCAAGATCTCGTCTCTTTTTTAAAGCTGAATATAACTCCATAGATACCGTATCTTCATTACCTACTCATTTGTCAGACCCTTAGTATGTTTCCCTAGCTTAGTTTTTGTAAATAGTACTGCAATAGACATAGGAGTATTCAAATGTATCCATTTGAATGTTTTTGTATTCTTTGAATTGATACTTACAGATCATATGGCAGATCTATTTTTAATATTTTGAGAAACCTCAAAATACTGTTTTCCATAGAGGCTAAAGCACTCTGTATTCCCATCAGCAGTGTATGAGGGGACCTTTTTCTCCATACCCTCCACAGACCAGCACTTGTTTCTGGTCTTTTCGATATGAACCATTCTCATGGTGTGAGGTAGTATCTCTCTGTGGTTTTGATTTGCATTTCTCTGATAAGTGAGCATTTTGCCATCCACCTATTGGCCGTCTGTAAATATTTGGCGAAGTGTCTGTTTAACTCTTTTGCCCATTTTTTGATTGGGTTATTTGTTTTCTTGTTGAGTTGTATGTTGTTTGTATATTTTAGATATTAGCCCCTTGTCAGATATATAATGTGCAAAATTTTCACATTTTATGAAATTTGGTAGGGTGTCTTTTCATTTTAGTTATAGTTTCTTTTGCTGTACAGAAGCTTTTGAATTTGGTGTAGTCCTATTTGTTTATTTTTGCTTTTGTTTCCTTTGCTGTTGTAGTTGAGTCCCTGAGGACATCCCTGAAGCCAATGTCATGGAATGTTTTGACTATGTCTTCTGTTTTTTGTTTTTTTTTTTTTATGGTTAAGCTCTTACATCCAAGTCTTTGACCTATTTTGAAAGAATTTTTATGTATGGCGTGGGATAATAGTCTAGCCTCAGTTTGCATGTTGCAGTCCAATGTTGAATAATATTTCTTTTTCCACTTTTTACTCTTGACTCCTTTGTCATAAATTAACTGTCCATACAAGTTTGGGTTTATTTCTGGACCCTCAGTTTTGTTTCATTGATCTGTAACTCTGTTTTTAGTTTAATACCATACTGTTTTGAATAATATTGCTTTATAATATAAAGTCTGAGGTGTAATTGTTCTGTTCTTCCTTTTTTGTCAGAAATAGCATTTGACTTTTAAAAGTTACCATTTATTGAGTACTTATGAAGTAGGTTCTGTACATTATTTCTAATCCTCAATCAACTCTGCTAAGTGTTGTCCCCACTTCACATATGAACAAACCAATCAGTGGTGCCCACATTCACACAACTTAAAGTAATAAAACCAGAGTTCTAAATCTGTGCTTGTTTTGATTAAATAGGTAACTCTTGTTTCTGCCTGCCTGGCAGACCTTCCTCTTTCTGGAAAATAAACCCAGTTTTTTCCTTTAGGACACTGCCCCTCCTTATCTTGGGAAGAGCTAGGTTGACCATCAGTCACATAGTTTTACCTCTTCCAGTCTAGGGATGGGTATACAATTCACACAGGGCCAATTGTAGTGCTTATATATGGGCCTGAGGGAGAAAGTGCTAATGAAAATTATCTCTTCTAAAATTACAAGCATTAAGAATAATGCAAACCTGAAATAATGCCTTCTATTTACATCTTCTACAAGTCTTTGTGTTTGAGTAATATGAAAATTCATCGTCATTTATTAGGAGCAGGTAGAGAAAACTACTGAGGGCTTACTATTGACACATGCCAGAGAGAATTCTAGATGCTTATTTAATACATTTTATTTTACTCTTTATCACTTATACATTCATAATCTCTTACTCTAGAAAAGGAGACTGTGAAGTCAGGATAGTCTGGGTTTTTCTGCAATAACAATCCCCAAATCTCAATCACTTAAAAAAGCCTATACTTTCTGCTCTTAAGTCCTGGATAAACAGGGGAGCTCTGTTCACCCATAGTCACTTGAGAACTCACATTAACAAAAGCCCCATCACCGAGTCAGAGGAAGGCATGTGACCTAAATGCACACTAACTCTTAAAGCTTAAATGTCGCACATCACATTTCTGTTTTTCATTGTCCTAAGCAAGTCATGTGGTTGCACCTGATTTCTTAGAGGTGGAAAATGCAATTTTACCATTGCCTGGAAAAAAAGAGAGGGAAGATTGGTGAGCATCACAGGGAAAATGACTCATTTCTGGGTAGACTTGATTCATTACCTTTTGGCTGGTTGCCATTACTTAACCACTTGAATCATTGTACCTAAAACTTGGAATGCAGTAGTAAAGCATTCATTCCCAGTCCAGTATCATAGGGATTTTCTACATGTGGGCTGAAGTGATTGTAATATGGCGATAACACAGCATTGATCTTAGCTCCCCTAGCCCATTCTGTGGGGGGGTGGTTGTGAGGATTAAATGACAGTGTATGTAAAGTGTCTGGCACATACATAGCCTCATTAAACGCTAGCTGTTGTTGGGCCTCCCTGGTGATGCAGCGGTTAAGTGCTGTGCTGTGGCACCGTAGGCAGCAGCAACGGGAGTTCGACGCCCTGCTGGGGAGATCTCCACATGGTGCAGCAGACCTTTCCTGCCTTGCCCTCTACTCCCCTCAGCAGTGTTTTTCCATTGATCTGCCTGTTCTGCTCCCCACTCTGTCTCTGGTGAACCCTCTTGCCGCCCCATGCCTCTGGCCTGTACCTCAGCTTGTATGCATAAATAAATAAATCTTTAAAAAAATGTTAGCTGTTGTTATGGACTTGGGGGCAGATGATAGTAAATAAAAACTTGTCCACATTCCCAGTCATGACTTTCTCATAACATATTGCTTCCAAACATATAATCTTGTGTTAGCCTTTCTGATATGACTGTGCTGCTTCCAAAGTGATCAGTCTGTTCCCAGTCATCACATTCAGAATTTTCATACAGGCCTCATCTTGTTGAGGACTTCCATAGTAATTGACACTAAAACAGCCTATTTCCTGAAACTCTGGCTTCCCCAACACTTCTTTCTTATTTCTCTTTCTTTTTTATTTTTTGGACAACTTTCACAATTATTACATAATGTTTAACCACAAAAACATATATGTAACATGCTATGAAATTTGGATTTAAAATGAGCACTCATTGGCTTCCCTGGTAGCACAGGGGTTAAGTCTCAGTACTATCACGCTATCACAGCTGTGGCTTGAGTTCGATCCCTGGCCAGAGATCTAACCAACATGACGATTCTGAGGCAAATGTTTGTATTGCTTTTTTACCTATCTGAAAAGCAGCCTTTCCTTGTTTCTTTAGTAATAGCACCTCAACTTCCATTTTTTAAAAGTACCCTTGGGCCTCCCTGGTGGCGCAAGGGGTTAAGTCTCAGCACTATGAAGCTATTGGCAGCCACTGCAGCACGAGTCCTATCCCGGCCAGGGAGCTAACCCACATGGCACAGCAGACCTCTCCTGTCTCGCCCTCTGCTCCCCTCAGCAGTGTATTTCAGTCAATCTGCCTGTTCTGCTCCCCACGCTGTCTCTGGTGAATCCTCTCATCCTCCCCCCACCCTGCCACACCTCTGGCCTACACCCCAGTTCTTGTATGCATAAATAAATAAATCTTTAAAAAAATAAAAGTACCGTCAAATATCTTGCTCACCCCAGCCAGCTCATTGTGGTTTGTTACTATTGTTGTCGTGGCTTTATTTGTTTGTTTTGTTTTGCCAGGTCTTTAAAGCCTCCTTTTAAACCCAGCATGATTTAAACCCAATTATAATTGATCATAAAAACAGCACTAGTTGTTTGCATCTCTGTATCTATGTCTTTCATAGTTCCTTCCATTAAGAGATGACATCTTTGTCCATCCTTCGAATCTGAACTAGTCTCCTGCTTTGCTTTGGCCAATGAACTGTTGTAGAAGTGATATTTTTGTCATTTCCTAGCCTAGGCCTAGGCCTCCATATGTCTAACATGCTTCTGCTTGCTCCCTGAGACCACTAGAACTACCAGGTGAACAAGCCTGAGCTAGCGTTCTGGATGATGAGAACTGGATGAGAGACTCCATTGTCCAGGTATACCAGGCAAGACCGAAACCCCTGCCAAACCCACTAATGGACCATAGATGCATACCCAGCCAAGACCACTCACTCTTAGTCTGGATCTGCTGAGCTATATAGCCAACCCACAGACTCATTAGCAGTAATATAATGGTTTGGTTTTATGCCAATGAGTTTTGGAATGGCTTACTATTCAGCAATACATTAAAAATATATTTTATGCAGGATCTAGTTTTTCTATAGTAGGTGGGCCTTTCAGAATACCTAGTCTATACTGCCTCCCTGACTACATCATTTCTTTCCTTAGCATGCCCCTTAAGATTAGCATTTCTCAGAGTTTCTGTTCTCAGTCATTTTCTCATCATTCTTTTTCCTGGTCAGTTTTATCCTATATGATGGTCAAGACTTTTATCTTTACACAGATGATTCCCAAATCTATCTCTTCTGAGCTGTACTGAGCTTCAGATGCAGACTTAAAATGGTTTACTTGCCGAGTCCACATAATACTCAGAAAAATCATGACTCATTATGTTTAAATGCTAAGTCTTGCTCTTACTCCTCCATTATTTCCTATACCTCATCTCCATCTTGATTCTTCTATCTCTGGTTAATGTCACAAGGCCAGAAGCCTCTTCTTCCCAGACTCTATTCTCATTCCACATGCCCAATCATTGTTTCTGCAGTGTCACAAATCTGCCCCTTCTCCATCTTCATGCCTCTCCTTTTCTTCTCCTTTTTTCTTGTTACTCAAAATCATCAATGGTCCAACAACATTAGCATTACTTGGGAGTCCAATAGAAAAATAGAATATTGGGCCCCACCTCAGATCTACTCAGTCAAAATCTATATTTTAACAATATCCCTAGTTAATTTATATGTATATTCAAATATAATAAGCAGTGCCATAGTTGAGTCCCAATCCAGAGAGGTGTAAGTCCTTTCCAATTTGTAACCTATGTGCCAAGTCAGAGGCTCTCAAATCTGGTTGCACGTCAGAGTACCCAGGAAGTCTTTAATTTTTTATTTCTCTTTTCATGATTTGATATTTTAAAAAAACAATATAAAATTTACTAGTTGTTTTTCAATACAAAAATAAAGAAGAAAATTAAAATTGGCCTATGCCTTGCCCAGATTACTCCAAATGACATTTTATTTTTTTATTTTTTTTAATTTTTTTTTTTTTTTTTTTTTTACATACAAGCTGGGGTACAGGCCAGAGGCGTGGGGCGGCGAGAGGGTTCACCAGAGACAGAGCGGGTAGCAGAACAGGCAGATCAGAAATACACTGCTGAGGGGAGCAGCGGGCAAGGCAGGAGAGGTCCGCCGTGCCATGTGGGATTCTCCCTGGCCGGGCGTCGAACTTGCGTTGCCGCTGCCGACAGCTCCACAGCGCAGCGCTCAACCGCCGCGCCACCAGGGAGGCCCTATTTTTTTATTTTTTAAGGATGTATTTATTTATGCATACAAGCTGAGGTACAGGCCAGAAACTTGGGGCTGTGAGAGGGTTCACCAGAGACAGAGTGGGAAGCAGATCAGGCAGATTGACGGAAATACACTGCTGAGGGGAGCAGTGGGGGAGGCAGGAGAGGTCTACCACGCCATGTGGGAATCTCCCGGGCCAGGCGTTGAACTTGCTTCACCACTGCCGACAGCTCCACAGCGCAGTGCTTAACCACTGCACCACCAGGGAGGCCTGACTTTTTTTAAAGGAAAGTTTACCTAAGATTAGACAATTCAAACAGAATTAACTATATAAAATGAAGACTAAAAAAGTTCTAGCACCACCTCAGTCCCAACTTTTCTCCCCCAATACAGCCATTCTTAATCAGAACTAACCTTCCAGGAAGTAATTAATCTTCCAGTAAATATTTAAGCATATACTTATCTTTTTTTAATAACAATTTATTCTGTTAATTGTGGTAACATTAGGATTCTCTCCATCAGGTATCTTTACCAGAGGGTACCTGCCACTAAATCACTCATATGTTTATTCTCTTTAAAATATAAACTTCTTTTAGTCATCATGTTTTGTTATAACATCTTAGAGATATTTCTCTGTGTGCACAGATTCTGATGAACTTATGCAAATGTATCCAAAGGATAAATTTTTAGTGACAAGATTGCTGAGTATTGGTTAGGATGCTTTTGGTTGCAAGTAACAATTCTAGCAGTAGGGTGAGCTAGACCTACTCAGCTGTGGCTTTGAGTTACCATTAATTTACAACACTTTATAGGTTTCAGGTATAGTTTCTCACCTCAGCCACTGTATATATCACACCACAACCAACACCAAATAGCCAGTCACCATCCACCCACCAATTAGCCCCCTCTACCTGTTCTTGTCCCCTCTCTTCCTCTCTGCTACACACCATCCTTTTGTCAGCCTAAAGTTTGGGTTTTTGTTTTGTTTTGTTCATTTGCTTTATTTCTTTATATTCCACAAATGAGTGAAATCACATGTATTTGTGTTTCTCCTTTAACTTAACTTCACTTTAGAGCTACCCAGTTTCTCTGCTCTGCATTCTCTATTATATCCAAACGAGTTTCTGAGTATGGCCCCTAGGCCAGCAGCATCAGAATCACCTGAAAACTTATTAGAAAAGGAAATTCTGATCTCTACCTCAGACCTACAGAAACTGAAAACTGGGGGTGGAGATTAACAATCTGTTCTAATAAGAAGGTTGTTCTGATGCATTCTAAAGACTGAGAATCATTGTTTTAGCAATAGAGACCGTGAGTCTCTTCAAATCCATCAGAGAAAACTTCTGATCTGGCATTCCAAGTCAGCAGGACTCTCAAAGCTTTCCCAAGTCACAAGCAAGCACTGTATGAAGCTATCTGCTTTTTAAAATGCTCACTTGGGTTTACATATAATCAAACTTTAAACATTTCCTAGTCTGAGAGGTGAATATAGTATTTTATCATTTTGATTTATATTTAATTATGGCTAAAACAGTATCTTTTCAAATCTCTGTTGATGTATGGATGTCTTTACAAATTACTTGCTTATTCTTTATTTTACTGCTGGGTTTTGACTTTTTTCATATCGATTCTTCTGAATTCATTGTAAATTGAAGAAACTAGCCCTTTGTCATATATGTTGCTGTTTTCCCAGTTTTGTTGATCTTTTGAATTTGAATTTGGTAGTTCTTGCCACACTAAACTGGTCTAGCCCATATGGAAATACATCATGGAGATTTCTGAAAACACTAAAATAAAATCGACCATATGATATAGCAATTCTTTTCCCAGGTATCTATCTGAAGAATACAAAAACACTAATACAAAGGGATACATAAAATCCTAAGTTCATTACAGCATTATTTACAATAGCCAAGTTATGGAAACAACCTAAGTGCCCAAGGTGTATACACACACACACTACGTCATCTTAACCACTCCTCTGTTCTTGGGCACTTAAGTTATACACACACACACACACACACACACACACACACACACACACACAGTGGAATACTGCTCAGCTATAAAAAATATGAAATTTTGCTATTTGTGACAACATGGGTGGAACTGGAGGGGATTATGTTAAGCAAACTAAGTCAGAAGGAGAAAGACAAATACCTGTTGACTTCACTCGTGTGGAATATAAAGAAACAAAGGAACAGACAAAAGTAGTTCAAAAATAACCCTAGAAATCTTACTGTAGAATTGAAACTACCAGAGGGGGAAGATAGGGGCGAGGAGCAAAGGATGCCCAGAGGACTATGGTGAAGGACTATGGGTGTTTTGGTGGTGGGCATGGTGTGGTAACACTCATCTGAAAGGGTGTGAACCTACTTATTCCCCTAAATCTTACACATTGTTGTAAACCAATGTTACTTCAATAAACCAATAATACAATTTAAAACAAAAACGTTTGACTTTTATGCAGTCAAGTTCATCAACATTTTTCTTTATAGGGGCCTCCCTGGTGGCCTAAGGGTTAAGTCTCAGCTCTATCACCCCTGTAGCCTGAGTTCTATCCCAGCCAGGGAGCTGACCCACATATGGCGCAGCAGGCCTCTTCTGTCTCACTCGTGCTCCCCTTAGCAGTTTATTTCAGTAAATCTGCCTATTCTGCTCCCCACTCTGTTTTTGGTGAATCTTCTCACCCCCTGGCAATTCTGGCCTACACCCCAGTTCTTCTATGCAAAAGTAAATAAATAAATCTTAAAAATATGTTTTCCTTTGTTGATATCTGGGTTTTGAATTCTGCTTTAAAAGGGCATTCCTGGTAGCCTAGGATTTAAATCTCAGTGTTATCAACATGAAGACCTGAGTTCAATCCCAGCCAGGGAGCTAACCCACAGGCACAGTAGACCTCTCCTGTCTTGCCCACTGCTCCCCTCAACAGTGTATTTCAGTTGATCTGCCTGTTCTGCTCCCCACTGTGTCTCTGGTGAATCCCCTCACCCCCCTGCACCTCTGGCCTACACTCCAGTTCTTCTACGCAAAAATATTTTTTTCTAAAAATTTTTAAAAATTTTTTTCTGAGAACAGAAAAGGGGGATTTATTGAAATACACTCAGAGAAGCAGTGGACAATATGGGAGAGGTTGTCTGCTTAAAATTATTTTCACTATTTTTCATTTCTACTCTGATCTATCTAGAAATATATTTTAAATTGTGACTTATGGATACCCCCCCAATCCTACCCTGCACTCACCACCAAATAACCAGTTATAGTAATAACATTTGTGAAAAAAGGCCTCTTTTCTCAACTGATTTCAATGCCCATTTTATCATAATCTCTAAATTCCTTTATGTATTTGGTACTTATGGAATCTATTCCATTGATATAATTCTTGCAGTAAATTGTCTTAATCATTTTAGGTTTTTTTTTTTCAGGTATAATTGACATTTGTTTCAGGTATACAACATAGTTATTTGATAATTGTATATACTGCAGTGTGATCACCACAATATTAAGTCAATAAGTGTCTAGTTAACATCCATCATCATATATAGTTACGTTTTTTGTGTGTGTAGTAATGTAAACTTTTAGGACCTACTCTCTTAGCAACACAATACAGTGTTATTAGCTGTAGTCATCATGCTGTATATTATATACTTATGATTTACTTATTTTATAATTGGAAGCTTTTTTTAAAGATTTTATTTAGACTTTGGTGAGCCTTCATGGTGGTATTGCTGAGACTTAACCCCTAGGCCACCAGGGAGGCCCTTATAATTCGAAGTTTGTACCCTTTGAACCCCCTTCATCCATTTCACCCACCCACCCCTAAACCTCTGGCTATGGCAACGACCAATCTATTTTCTGTATCTATGACCTCGGTTTTTTCTTTTAAATCATTTTAGTTTTGTAGTATATTTAATATGTGACAGAACTAGTTTTCATTTTTTCAGAAATGTTGTCGTTATTCTCCCTTTACCTTTCCAGTGGACACTATTTGTCAAATGTGAAACTTTTAAAAATTAAGGATGGTGGACCACTACTCCAGAACTAGTTTTAAATACAACACTCTAAACTGTGTTGACTAGTGTCTCTCCAAAATTCATGTCTACCCAGAACCTGTGATTGTGACTTTATTTGGAATTATGGTCTTTGCAAATTTAATCATGGTAAGATGTGGTTATACCTCATGAGGATGGGCCTTAATCTAATGATTGGGGTGATTATTAAAAGAGGAAAATTTGGAAACATGTGATGATGGCGGCATAGTGATACATCTATTTGCCAAGGAACGACAAGGATTGCAACCAAAGAAGCTAGGTAGAGAAAAGGAGGGATGCTTTGCTAGGGCTTTTAGAGAGAACATGGCTATATCAACTCCTTGATTTTGGACTTCTAGCACTGAGAATTGTGAGGCAATAAATTCATGATGTTTGAACCACCCAATCTGTGGTATTTTGTTACAGCAGCCCTAAGAAACTTATACCCTATTAATTGAGGCATGTTCACATACAATAGTATGTGCAAATCAATAAAATGAAAAAATAAAAAGGGAGGTTAAAAAATCTCCAAATGTGAACTACTGAACTGAATAATAATTGTACCTGCTCTCAACTTAATATTTTGTTGGTATAGAAAAATATAACTGAAAGAATTCTTTAAAAATGAGAGTTGTGGCATTGAAACAATCAGCTATCATTTTGGCAAAAAGATTTAGTTATCTCTACATCATATCAAATTGACTAGAATAAACTATTCTAGAAACTGGAACAAAACATCTTGTTCTCTCATCTTGTGAAGGTTACAGTCTAAGGAGAGAGCCCATGAACAAAGAAATAACTTCACAGAGAAAATATTCAAGGTAATGAAATAGGGCATATATTACTAAAGAGTAGGTGATTAAGTTAGTGTGGTAAGGAAAGGCCTGTTGGAAGAAAATATTTGAGCTAAACCCCAATGTTGTTAGCTATTAGAAGATCTCAGGAAAGAAAGTTCCAGAAAGGAGAAATGCAAAGGTTTTGAGAAAGAAATGATTTTTTAAAATTTTATATATTTTTTCATCATTCTTCCTTTTTTGTACAATGTTTGCTTTCTCCTCTCAAGTGTAGTCCCCGTATAATTCCCACCACCAATTCACCTGTGCACCATCACCATAGTCCCCTGTGCTCTTCTCTTCCCTGTTTTGATCCCTCTGCCTCCCCCTCCCCTGCATAGTATCTCTGATTTATAGTTGCCTGTTAATTTTGTGTTTTTAATTTATTTAAAAGATTCATTTATTTATGCATAAAAGAGCTGGGCTACAGGTCAGAGGTGCAGGGGGATGAGAGGACTCACCAGAGACACTGGGAGGAGAACAGGCAGATCCACTGAAACACACTGCCAAGGGGAGCTGCAGGAGAGAAAGGAGAGGTCTGCTGCACCCTTTGGGTCAGCTCCCTGGCTGGTAATGACACTCGTGCTGCAGTGTCTGCAGATAGCTTCATTGTGCTGAGACTTAACTCCTTGAGTCACCAGGGAGGCCCTGTTAATTTTGTTTTTCAATTTATTATAATTATTTTTTTCCTCATCCCTTATTTGGTTCCCCTACATTCCTCCTATAAGTGAAACCATCCAATATTTTTCTTTTTCTTTCTGGCTTATTTCACTGAGCATAATCTGAGAAGGAAATTATTTTAAGGTAAAAGACATAAGTGGAAAGCACTCTAACAGAATGAGAACAAAGATAAGATAATTTGGTTGTTGGATAAGGAAGATTTTCCAAAACAAAAAGCAGAACAAAAATTTTGATTACATATATCAAAGGACTATACAAACAAAACTTCTGTATGATAACACATACTAGAAAATGTTACACACTATGAGAAATATTAACATACATAATAGACAAAGGGTTGATATCTATATAAATGACTCCTATAACTCAATGGAAAGACCTTGTAAGAAAAAGTAGGCAAACAACAGTTAACACAGGATGGGCCAATAAACATCATATGAACCTGCTCAACTTCACTAGTACTGGGAGAATGCAAATTGAACAAACGTGTTAAAATTTTTTTCATCCATCGTATTGGCAAACAACTTTATGGTCAGAGTCTTAGAAAATGTGAAGGTAGCTGCTAATGTGAGTGAAAATTGACATTGTGCTTTTGAAAGGCAATTTAGCAGTGTGTGTTAAAAAAGAAACTATCCCTTACCCAGGAACCCACTTCTGAAGGCTCCACATAGAGAACGTGTATAAGGAAATCTCTACCGGGGTGTACACTGAAGCTCAGTATTGGTAAAAAAAATAAAACCACTTTATCCATCAGGGGAATGGAGAAATAAATCAAAACCCATTCAAATTATGTAATTTCCTGAACAAGAATTTTTAAAAATTTTTTAACTCTATTCTTGTTCTTTCCTTCTCTTTTTCTGCTTGTCTCTCTCCCTACCCTCCTCTCTGCTTTCACACTTCTTTTTCTAGTATAGATCTAGTGCTAAATGAAGAAAGCAATCGGCTAAATTATATGGGCTAATTATATTGGCTAATTATATGGGTATGATCCTATTCACATGAAAATGATATTCACACAGACTCCATATTTCTGTATTGTCATCTTGTCTCTCTCTATCCACCTCACCCCCAACTCCCAGTGGAGAGGTTAGAGCAGTAAGGCTATTTCAGTGCTCACAGTCCCAGTTGACCTGATAGTGACCATGCAGTAGCAATGGGAGGCTGCTACATAATTTGTGGGGCCCAGTGCAAAATGAAAATGGTTGTTCAATAACCAGGAAAGGGAGGGGAATTGTAGTTAAAGATACTAAAATAGAGCTTTTTCCTTTAAAAATATTTATAATGAGGGCCTCCCTGGTGGTGCAGGGATTAAAGTCTCAGCACGATCAAGCTATAGCCAGCCACTGTGGCCTGAGTTTGATCCCAACCAGGGAGCTAAGCCACATGGTGCAGCAGACCTCTCCTGTCTTACCCACTGCTCCCCTCAGCAATGTATTTTGGTAGATGCGCCTGTTCTGCTCCCCACTCTGTCTCTGCTGAATCCTCTCACTGTCCCGGACTTCTGGCCTACACCACAGGTTTTGTATGCATAAATAAATAAATAAAATCTATAATAAAATAGTTTAGGGCCTCCCTGGTGGTGCAGGGCTTAAAGACATAATGCTATCAAGCTGTCACCAGCCACTGCAACATGAGTTCAATCCTGGCCAGGGAGATAACCCATATGGCGCAGCAGACCTCTCCTGTTTCACCTGCTGCTCCCCTCAGCAGTGTATTTCAGTAGATCTGCTTGTTTTGCTCCCTACTCGGTCTCTAGTGAATCCTCTCGCCATCCCCCGCCACACCTCTGGCATACACCCAGTTTTTGTATGCATAAATAAATCTTTAAAAAATAGTTTATAGTGATACATGGATAACAAAAACTTACAATTTATGGGATATTTTTGTTGTTAACTTATATAATTAAATAACATGTTATTGATCATAAGACGTTTCTGGCTCTCTTTGTTGCAAATTCAATTATTTAAGTCATCAAAATTTGTATTTTTAGAAACTTCATTTTCAACCAATATAATTGAAAACAACATCAATCAAATATTACAAATGATATTTGATAACTTCATTTTGAGAGGGGGCTTTCTGCAGATGCAACTGTTACTAGCATTGTTTTTTGTAGGCTGTGAATACTTTGGGATAGATTTCCGACAAATTATTTCAAGATAAAAATTTTAGTGCATCTAGAGATGATTTTGTAGAACCATTTTCTTTTTAAAAAAGATTTAACTTAGGACCTTCCTTCCCCAACAACTCTGCTTGACGAGGTAACAACCCTGGTCCCCACCCATGTCAGCTACCTTTCCTGCTCCCTGACAATAAAGTCTGGCTTCATTGCTCTCCACCTCCAAAAAAAAAATAATTAGCTCTTCATGCAGGTCAGTTTTGTGTAAATCTGAATAAAATCTTAAACACACTATACAATGGTATTTAATGTTTCCTCTGACATTTTCTATAACAGTAACTGCTATGGGTGAACTGAATGTTTATATCCCTCCCTATTACATATGTTGACATCTTAACTTCCAGTATCATGGTATTAGGAAATAGGATTTTTGCCTGATGATTAATTAGGTTTTGAAAGTGGAGCCCTCATAAGTGAGATTAGTGCTCTTATAAGAGAGAATGGAAATAATCACCCCTTCCACCACACAGCAAGGTGACCATTTATGAACCAGACACTCAATCTGTCAGTCTCCAGAACTGGGAGATAATACATTTTTATTTGTCCCCAGTCTATACTTTTGTGTCTGTGACCATTGTGTAATTTATTAAAGCTTTTAGAAGGGAGATGAAAAAGGCGACTCAATATCACATTAATAGCACATCACAACAAAATTCCACGAGATGCGCTTCTCTTCTAGGTCTGTTAGCATCTTGCCTCCCAAGGGTGACATCAACCTCTCAATCTCTTCAGCTTCAGGCCCTCCCTCCCTAGTCTCTCAGTTTCTGAAAACTGCACAAGCTTCCAATTTACTTTCTTTAACTAGAATTCATGCAGTAAGCCAAGATCCCTCTGTTATTAAGAGTTCTCTTACAAGGAAAAAACTTAAATTGTCTTCGTTATTAATAATTGGTTCGTTGGGAGGTTTTTTGCCTAATGTGACAATCTTTACATTTAGTTTCCATTTTTAACGCTGTGGATATTTGCTTTGCAAAGTACCAGTTTTCAAAAGCAGAGATTCTAAACTCTTTGAAGAACTCTTACCACTACTGCAATGTTCATGGATATACTTTTATTTTGCAATGATTTACTGGCAACATTTACTATCTAAGTACCAGCAGTTTCTGCCTCATTGCTCAGGCCAGAGTTAATATTTGTGCAGTTGCTGCAGGGACAGGCTCTGGTGCCAATCTTGCCTCTCACCACAGGTACTATCACTGGCCCCATGCAGAGGTCATTCTCTCAGGGCTATGACCAGATCTACTACTACTACTTTTACTATTGCTGCCACCATTTCACTGGTCTGAGGTCCCCCTCTGGAGCCCTTGGTGCCCCAGAATGCTCCAAGTTCACTTGTGTATACCATGTGTCCTGACCAACTGTTCAGCATGTATAGTACCTGTTGAGTCCATGTGCTATGTGCACTGACATCCACTATCTCTTCTACTCAAGCATATGCTTCTCTGTCACATTGGACTACACTTACAAGATACAAGTTCAAAAATAAAATTATTAAGAATGTTAAGACAGTGACAGCGGAGCATTTAACCAAGCCTGAAATCCCTTCTGGGAGCAGAGCTCTGCACAGTTGGCAGAATCGTAAAGCCCACCCTGGAGATACGGGTTGGTGTTCTCAGTTATCAAATGTGGCACCTGGGGGACCATCCTGCTAGTTTTTATTCCAAGTGAGTGTAAACCCTATTTTGCTCTTGTAATTTAAATTACCCAAAGATTATTTGTCTTCCCCCATTATGTGACTCTTAGACACAATTGCTGTTAAATTGACACCAGTGATATAACAGAGAGGTAAAGAGTCTGCACTCAGGACCTCTATCACCAGGAGCCACAGTATGGATACACGCTAGTTAAGTGTGTAAAAGTCTTCATACTCAGGGCCTGCATGGTGGTGCAAGGGGTTAAGCCTCAGCACTAAGAAGCTATAAGCAGCCACTGCAGCACAAGTTCAATCCCCGGCCAGGTAGCTAACCCACATGGAGCAGCAGACCTCTCCTGTCTTGCCCACTGCTCCCCTCAGCAGTGTATTTCAGTCAATCTGCCTGTTCTGCTCCCCACTCTGTGGTGAATCCTCTCACCCCATACCTCTGGCCTGCACCCCAGTTCTTGTCTTCATAAATAAATCTTTAAAAGGAAAAAGTCTTTATACTCAGCTTCCTCACCCATAAAATGTGGATAGCACTAGTATCTACCTCATAGGGTTGCTGTAAGGATTGAGTTAGGCTTGTAAAGAGCTTAGACCAGTGCTTAGTAAATTCTCAGATAATGTCATTATTTTGTTTTCACTGTCCTTGTACTTTCAAGTTTGTTTTGGAGCAAGCCTGTTCTTCCTCGTGTAATTTACCCCCAGCTTTGCCCTGTTTTCCTCATGCATTTTATCGTTTGCTTTAGCCCTCATCATTTTTTATCTCAACAGCTATCTATCTATACATATATCTATCTATCTATCTATCTATCTATCTATATATATATATATATATATGTAGAAATGAATCAGAAAAGAGCATATTGAGGTTCCCTCTAAGGAGGGAAAGCAGGGATCTTCAGCGTAGCCATTTGAATGTTTACAATGGGAATTCATTTACTATTGCCTGTGTAATTAAAGATAAATATTTACAACTGTTAAGTGGAGGTGGGGTGGGGGTGGAATGTTTCCAGGACAGCCTCATACTATGGTGATCATAATTCAGATCATACACTAATGCTGAGAAACACAACAGGAAACAACAGAAACATTTCCAGGGCAGCAGCTGGCTTCCTCCCATCCTTGGTAGTGCAAATGTAACTGCCAGGGATTCAGCCCCATGACGGTTCTGTCTTTCTCACTATCCTTCAGCACCCTTATCCCACCTCCCAATAGCACTGGGAGGAACTTTTAGAAGGTGGGGGAATGGGTACCAGTGTGCATGGGTCAAATGAAAACTTATCATGTGACACACCCACTGAACATGTTTGAATTGATTATGACCACCTCTTTTTGCCCACACACATTGCTCATACGTCTAGGTAGCATTTAGGGTTTGACCTCTTTCAGCCCTGTACTGTTCATTGTACCTTGCCTCCCACATTAGATTGTATCCTCCTTAAGAGTACACACAGTATTCATATCTGTAGCCCCAACTTCAACCTTCCATCCAGTCCATTATAAATGCACAGGAGGTGTTTGTGTGAGGGTGAGGATGCACTGAACTACCCCCACCATTAGGACTTTTACACTTTTTATTCCTCTGCCCAGTCCCTGGCCAGCTCCTGCTATTCAGGTTTCAGCTTATAAGCCACCTTCTCTAAGAGGCATTCCTTGACTACCCTATCTAAAATAGACTACCTTCCATCCAAATCTTTATCTCATAACTTGTTTTCTTTTTCTCACAGCACTCACAGAAATCTGTTACTCTCTTATTTGAGTCACTTTATTATCTATCTCTCTTGCTGGGATGTGAATCATAGGAGGGCAGAGACCTTGTCTGTTTTGTTTACCCCTGATCTCCCAGTGTCTAGAACAGTGCCTGGTCGATAGTAGTTGCTCAGTAAATATATGAATGAAATTTTGATTACTGACTGATCCCTTAGTAGAACATTAGTGCCATGAAGATGGGGGCCTTAGCTGTGTTACTGCTATATCTTCAGCACCTACCACAGTGCTTACCGCATAGTAGATGCTCAATAAAGAATTGTTGAATGAATGTTCTCCACATCCCTTAACATACTACATACTGAACCTGACTCTTTTCCTCACCAACCTCCATTTCCTTCTGTGCACCATCATCCACTGACACCCAACCAAGAAATGAACTCATATTCCTTTTACTCACTCACCTACTATGTTCAGTTAGTTCCCAAACTATGTCTATTCAACCTCTAAAATATCCCATTATCTGATCCTTTTCCATCCTTGTTACAAATATTTGGGTTCAGGTCTTATCTTTTTTTTCATGACTAACACAATGGCCTCCTCCCTCTTTTTCCTCCCTTTATAATAAATATGGAACATTTAATGAATTTGTGTGTCATCCTCTTGCAGGGCCCATGCTAATTTCTGTGTCTTTCCAATTTTAATGCATGTGCTGCCTATTAAAGTGAACACCTTCCTTCCTTTTGAAGCTAAGAAAGCTTAAGGTGGAGGGCCTGCCACTTGCAATATGCTCACATGGTCATGTTTTATAAAGTTAGCAAAATATATTTAAACCACAATTGGTTAAAACTGCTCTCCCTTTCTACTGAGGGTTTTACTGGTCACATTTTCCCTTGCATTAGATGGTGTTGGCGCTGCCTCAGACATTTCTGAGATCCAGCTAAACGGAAGTTGTTTTGAGGTATACATTTAGTTTGGTTTTAGTGGAACATTTATACCTGGTTTGTATAACTTTCATTTATCGTTATTACCCAGGTGTAGGAATGGCTTCTACAAAGTGCTTCTAGAAACTCTACCTTTGGATCTAATTTTGTATTCACAAGTCTATTCTTTTCTTAAAGAAATCCCACCTACCAAACTCTCAGTTTCAGCTCCACTAAACCTGTGACTCAGTTTTTACTGCTCAAAAACCTTCGGTGGTTTCTTATTGCTTACAGAATAATACCTAATATTCAACTGTGTTGCGCAAATGTTTCCCCATGTGCTTTCATGGGTTCCTATCTGTTGATCCTTTTATCTACAATGTTCTTGCTTGTCAATTTAATGAACTTTCATATATCCTCTAAGCCTCCCTGAAATTTTCTTTGACATTAGCAAGCAGCTTCTGAAGCACTAAGAATAGCTTTATTTTGCTCTTTGCAAGAGGTATCTATGCTTTTAGTGAAGGTTGTTTTACAATTACTTGCTGGCACTGCACTGGCTGGCAATTTCCACTCAAGTCCCTCTTTTCATCATTGTATCCCCAGAGCTTAACACCCCATAATTTAGGAAAAGGGTGTGAATACACTCAGCGGATATTTTTTTTTAAGCGGTGGGACCCTTTAAGAAAAGTAAACGCTAAGAGGAGTCCTACAGAATATTCTAGAATGTCTGAGAAAACAAGCGCCATTTTGCAGCTTGTCTGTTGAGTTCACTTAACCTCCCACCCCATCCTCAGATCGTGGTCAGGAAGTCACGATAAATGTATATGGAAGTCATTGAACTGTATCTGAACGGAAGTGAAACGGTGGAGTCAAAGGAGTTTAGCTGGAGCTGGGAAGTTGAACGAAGCTGTACGGAACTGCTGAGGACAGAGAGCTGGGATAGTAGAGGGTGCAAGGCTCCACTTGTCCGCTCGGGAAGTCATTATCTGGCTTCCCTAAAGCCAGTGTGTTCTCACTTGGGGATACTAACAGAGCTTCCCCTGCAGGGTGAAGAATAAACGATCGTAGACCATGTGTGAAAAAGCCTCGCCCGCAGAAGGTGCTCAATGAAAGGGAGCCGCTGTGAGTACTCCACCTCTCCCTCAGCTAAGACACGCCCCCCGCCGCCACTCACTAATTTTGCAGTTTGCAGTCACAGCGTGCTCCTCCACTCATAGGAGCAGAAGGCTGGGTAGGAGTGTGTGGCATAGGCGGTTGGAGGAGGGGAGCTTAACTTCCTGCTTGCCCGGAGGAGGTGGAAGGCTGAGAAGGTTCTGGCCCCACTCAAAATGGAGCCAAGAGACCGCCTCGCCTAAGATGGCGGCTTCCCCGCCTGTCTGCTCAAGGTCCTTAGCGTCGATTGGATACCTTGAAGAGAAGACTGGGTTCAAAGGTAGCTGAATCCCGCCCCTCTTTCTCAAAGTGAAGCTGCATTCTCGATGGCGTCACGCGGGAACTGCCGGCCCGCCCTTCCCCGCCTCTTCCGCGCTTACCTCGCGTGCTCGGCCCCCATAAGATGGCGGTTGGGTTGCCTCCCCGCGGCAGCGCCGCCACTCTCAATATGGTAGCTGTTTACCCCGTATTTCTCCTCCCCTTTCCGCCTCAACTTCCTCGTTATTTTGAATAAACTTTATTGACTCCCCCTAATATCCTGCCACCGCCACCCGGGCTGCTCCCGGCGACTTTTAGGGCCGTTTTGCTCCGATCTGACCGCTAGGTCATCTCATTCCTCGTTGGTTTGCTCGCTGCTATCTTCTACCCATTCGGGGACGCCGCCACTCTCCCGCTCTCCCGCTCGCCGGACAGCCGTCGAACTAGGCCCGAGCCACGGCCTCCGGTAGGCCTTTACAGCAGGGCCCGTGACGGGACTGGAGAAAGCTAACCTGAAGCACGCGGGGAGGCCAGGGCCGCTCGACCCAGCGGGTGATCAGAGGGGAAGGCGAGCGCGGCTCTCAGCTTTGCGGTGACGCTCCCAGAATTCGGCGCGCGCAGCCGGTGGGGCCGGAACTGCCGTCGGTGCCTCTGCCGAGCCAGGCGCCCAGCGGCTCCGGAGCGAGCCCGGCCGCCAGGGCGTCGATGAGACTGAGCTCTGCGGACGTGAGGAATTCCTGCAGCTTTGCAGACAAGGAGGCCCCTTAGAGGTCTCAGGACCGAAGACATTCTTGTCAGGTTTGGGACGTTGGGAGGTTCCTGTCAGTTTGGGAGGCGTGAAGAGATTCTCGTAAGTTTCCGGAGCTCTGAGGATGTTCCTGACAGTTTAAGGGTCTATGAGGAGAATCCTGTCAGTTCTGGGGGACAGGGGCGTCCTCGTCAGTTTGAGGGGCTGCGAAGAGATGCCTGCCAGTTTCCGAAAGGTGGGGGAAAAAAAATCATTGCTTAGTTTTGCTGGAGCGCGAGGAAATTCTAGCCCGTTTCAGGGATTTCAAAGAGATCTTTTTTAGTTTCAGGGGTGCGAAGAGAACCCTGGAAGTAGAGGACGATCTGTCAGTTTTGAAATTGAGAATGATTTTAGTTTGGGGGGATGGGGATATGATTCCTGACTGGTCAGAGGTGGAATGATTTAGAGAGTAAAGGAAAAGATTTTTTAAACTCTGAGAACACGACCCTAGAACTGTGATTTGAGTTGGACACCTTGTCTGCCTTGTTCCTTAAGGCATCGAGCTAATTTTCGAGTAATCTAGACCAACTTCCAGGGATCCCTCATATTTTCTCCAGCCGTCCTGATATTAGGGGTGAGGAAAAGGGTCTTTTTTCTAAGGTCCCTAGCCTAATTTCTTAGGCTGTGGTTTGCGTCATAATAAAAGAGCCATGGCGAGCAAGGAAAGGGTGCAGTAAGGGATTAAAGAAGCTTCCTGAAAAGGCATCAGCTATTTCCCTGAAACCCCGAAAGAAGTTCTCACTGATCTGGGGGCCGAAGAATGGGAGGAAAATAAAACCGCCTCCACGCCAGAGTGCTGTTCTTTATTTGTTACATATTCTGAAGGCCGGTGGACTTTCTCTGATTGCCCCCTACAGCAGCACCAGCTGTGTTGCATCCCTGAGCGGTAACTCCCCATTTGTACACTGAGGGTTGGTAAGGGGTGGGGGGGACCTGATTCTGTATGTTAAAGGTGTTGTTTGTGTCCAGCGTCCGGAAAGGATCTGTGCCGCTGTCTCCCGCTCTTCTTGACGCTGCGAACCTGGCTGGTCGCCGAAGGATCCAAGACCAGGCGAAGATGGCCTCGGTGCCTGTGTATTGCCTCTGTCGGCTGCCTTACGATGTGACCCGCTTCATGATTGAGTGTGACATGTGCCAGGACTGGTTTCATGGCAGGTAAGCGCGGGGGCGGGAGCGGTGGTGGGGGTTGGGGGCCCCCCGGAGGGTGAGGATGGGGAGGCAGACTGGACAGGGTACAGTGGCCAGGTGCTCACTTGCTCACTTTCTCCTTTCTGGGCTGTTTTAGGTTTCACTCAGAAACTTTTCCCCTTTCTCTTCGGAGAATTAACTTCAACCCACCTCTCAGACCCAGGTTCTTCCAGTCCTCCTAACAGACTAGGGCCTAATAGACTTTGGCTTCTTGTTTCTACTCTCTCTCATCCCGTGTGTATTTCTTTGTGCTCTTCTTTTGAATTTTTTTCCTTTTTAGAAAATAATTCTTTCCAGCCACAAAGAAAGTATCATTTTTGTATTCTGACAATTTTGTTTTGCCTCAGGCACTAGGTTTGGGGGAGATACTAGAGCATTTTTGAGATATTTGAGTCCAGAAAACATGGATTTGAGTTGTAGCTTTGCAACTTACTATCAGAGTGACCTTGAGCAAGTTGCTTTGCCTCTGAGCCTCATTGTCTTCACCTATAAAATATATCTAATATATCCTTGCTGATTATTTGAAGCATTTTGCATGCTTACAGTACAGGGAGGGAGAAATGTAGTAATATTTTATTTCTACAATATTTATCTGCAGAACCATCTAACTAAATTGAATTAAGCTAAAGAGATATTGGGTCAAGTAACAAGAGGAAAGCTACTAATGAATTCCCTGTAGTTAACCATGGGTGCACATAAGCACCTGTTTCCCAGGATTCCAGAAAGGTTAGTTAGTATGTGGAATAAAAATTATAGTATTACATTATTATATTATTGGAACTTAAGTCCCAGCTATGAAAAGAAATCCACTAGAGAGATTTTCACACTGCAGTGCAACAAAAAAGTATACGGTGCTCCCCTTCTCCTGTTGCATGTTAGATTTTAGAGTTTTCAGTTGTCACTAGTCCCAGAGGAGCTGTTCCTAGGGACTTGAATGTTCTTGAGTGTGTTTGGTGTGTACCTAAGACCAAACTGAAGGTGCTGATGTTGCCGAAATTCTGCTCTTAGTAGGGTCTGCCCTGTGTAGTACATCCAAATTCATATTCAGCTGATCTTTATTGAATATTTACTGTGTGCCAGGTGCACAGCACTATTTACTGCTTCATGTTATTTCATTTAAAAGCAGATAGACCTGGGGCTGGAGTCTTCTTTCTTTACCCTGGAAATAAATGGGGATTAAAATGTCTTTCAAGATTCTTAATATCCTTGCTAGTGCTAATCAAGTCACTCCTTTGCTTAAAATTCTTTCATTGGTTCCCCTACAGAATAAAAGTCAGTCTCCTTTGTGTGAAAGATAAGATCTTTTGTGATCTACTTGTTCAGCCTCATTTCCTGCCATTCCTCCTCCCTGTTCTTTATGTCCCAGCAAGACTTAACTGCATATAATTCTGGAAAAATTTTATACTCCTTTTATGCCTCTTTTTCACGTGCTGTTCCTATTAATGTCCTTTCTTTTGCAACTCACAGGATACGTCCTGTAAAAAACTCCTTCCTCTGGGTTATCATTGTTTGGGTCCATCCTTATTGAAAGCAATTATTTCATCATAGCAGAGTTATAAATACATCTTTGTCACTCATTAGCCAGAGCTACTTGAGAAATGAGGTGTCATCTTTTCATTTTTATTATCTCCAGAACCTAGTTCACTGCTAAACATGTAATAGTTGCTGAGCACATTTTGAATGAATGAATGACTGAATGAGTCTTCTTGAATAAAGTTTGTGACGTTTGCTTTCGATCTTTATGGGAAGTTTGTAGATTCAAACCTGGAAAGCGAAGTGCCCATGATATAGAGATCCTAAATGCATCGTCTGGGAATAGGTAACAGGAATGAATGCTTCTTGTGTGCTGCTTGTGTGCCAGGCCCCATGACAGGGACTCTGAATAAGTTATCTCATTTAATCCATACCCAAGCCTGAAAGTTAGATATTTCTTTTTTTAATATTTAAATTTTTATTCCTGATTACATAGAGGAGCCATGATCTTTGTAGGAAATACCAAAAAAGAATAGAGAAGGAAATAAAAACTACCTGAGTCTACTATTCAGCACAGTCCAACACAGTCCGCTCCTAACTTTTTTGTTGCATTAACTCCCATCGTTTGACTGAAAATATAAACGTTTTTACAACATGGAATTGTATTGTACATATCATATTGTAAACTGACTTTTGTTCCTATTTAACATTATAATGTGATTATTTTACCAGGGCATTAAATGTTCATGTAAACCTAATTTCTGTATCATAATATATACATATATACATATATATACATGTATATATATATATATATATATATATATATATATATATCTCCATATATATGTATCATCCATTTCTAGGTCATTTCCTCTGTAGTTGCATAGTTATGTTGTTCCTACTTTTATATATTTAAAATAATATTTTGATATTAAAGAAACTTTGTGGATTTTGGAAATGTTTTGCATTTTAATATAGGTTAAAACAAAGAAAAACACGTGAACATTTTTGCACAGTAGACACTTGACATTTACAAGGCACACCACTTATGCCTTTAAAAAGTCCAAATTTGGGCCATCCTCCTTCTTAACCTTATTCCTGTGTTAGTCCTAGGTTTATGTGCATATCGTGACACAAGTTAACTGCCTAAAATTTATTTTCCATGAAAGAAACCAAGTTTTTAATCTCTTCTCATGCTGCTTTTTCTGGGCTGCCGGAAAACAAGGAAGCCAACCAAGCATCAGGTCCTTGGTGGGTGGCTGCTCTTGCATACTCAGTGCACACATAAGAGGTTCACAGTGCTCCATTTAAATTTGTACTCCAGCACAATTTAAACTTAATCAATACTGTGGATGTTTCATGATTATGCACAATAGTTAAATCTACAAATGCTGTTGGTGATACAAATCTATTCACATTTCTGATAACTTCCATAAGCTAGATTTCTTAAAGTCCAGTTAGGTACTGATGGTGCCAGGCTAATTCCTGGAAAGGTTATAGCAAGGAAAGTGCCTATTCCATTTTACTGAGAATCTGGAACTCATGGAGGTTAAGTGACTTTCCGAGTCTGGATTTGAACTTAGAATGTTTGGCTTCAGAGCCCAGGTTCTGAAAAGCAGAAAAAATATGGTGCAGCTCTATTTTTCCTACTATAAAGGAAGGGGTTTTTCAAAACCACTTTGATTTGTAGAGTAGTGGTCTCAAAAATAGCATGCTTACAAGATCTGTTAGAACAAAAGATAGGTAGCCCTCACCTGCAGGTTTCTGATTCAGTAGGTAAGTGGAGGACTACCTTGAGAACCACCAGTTCAGTGCATGTCTTAAATCCTTCCCCATCTATGAAGTATAACAGCTCTGATGTTGGGAGATTAGTGGGATAACATATTATTACTCTGCAGTGTTATTCTCAAAGTGTGGGAATTTGCTAAAAATGCACGTTTAAAAATTAAAAAAATGCAAATGCTTGGGCTGGGACCAAGCAATCTGTAGATAACAAACAGGTGATTCTGATCCATTGTAACACTTCAGAATCATTACGGTATACTGGTGGAGAAAGTAACTTGGTAAGCATTTATTGCTATCTGGAGCCTTGGTAAAAAACCTTTCCCTTTTACAATTTTTCATCTATAAAAGAAACTTTGGATGGCATATCTTGGAGGGGGTGGCTGTGGTATAGACTAAACTCTAGAGGAAGTGGCACTGGTTTCAGATCTGGGTTCAAATTCTGACTGTTAACTATTTAGCAAAAGATTTCATCTCTATGAAGCTTCAGTTTCCCAAGAGTAGTTGTGGTGACTTCAATAAAATGGTATTAAGGGAGTTTAAAATTATGAATTCAACTTACTTAATGGTTAAGGACTATACATAATATCTATTATTTAAATGGGTAAGTTGTGGTAGTTTGTGCTTTTCACGGAATTGATCTAATTCATCTAAGTTGTCATATTTAAGTGTGTAGAATGGTTCACAGTATTCCCTTAGTATCCTTTTGATATTTGTAGGCTGGCTCTGTTATGATAACTCATTTCATTCCTAATTTTGAAAATTAGTATCTTTTTTTTCCTTTGTCAGGCTTGCTGAAGGTTTATGAGTTTTACTATCTTTTCAAGGAATAAAGTTTGGTTTTGCTGATTTTCACTATTGTCTGTTTTAAATTTGATTTGTACTTTATTATTTATTGCTTGGTTTGGGTTTCTTTTCTTTACCTAGTTTCTTGAGGTCAGGCCTTAGCTTTTTGATTTGAGACTTTCTTTGTTTTTTAATGTAAGCTTACAGTGTTGTTGGTTTTCCTATTACTGATTTAACTGTCCCACAATTTTTTTTAAAGATTTATTTATTTATGCATACAAGCTGGGGTATAGGCCAGAGGCGTGGGGCGGTGAGAGGGTTCACCAGAGACAGAGTGGGGAGCAGAACAGGCTGATGGACGGATACACTGCTGAGGGGGAGCAGCGGGCCAGGCAGGAGAGGTCTGCCGCACCATGTGGGAATCTCCCCAGCTGGGTGTCGAACTCACATCGCTGCTGCTGCCGACAGCTCCACAGCGCAGTGCTTAACCGCTGCGCCACCAGGGAGGCCCTGTCCCACAAATTTTGGTATGTTTTCCTTTTCATGTAGTTCAGTGTAGTTTTTAATTTCCCTTGAAACTTCCTGTTTGACCTATGAATTATGTAGATGTATGTTTTTTAGTTTCCAAGGTTTTGTAGTTTTTCCTGTTACTGTCCTGTACTGATTTTTAATTTGGTTGCATAGTGGTCAGGGAATACATGCTAATTGATTTCAATTTTATTAAATTTATTGAGGTTTATTTTATTGACCAGGATATACTCTATCTGGTAAATTGTCCATGGTCACTTGAAAAGAATGTATATTTTATTTTCAGTAGATTGTTCTATAAATGTTGATTTATAGAACATTGGTTGATGGTTTTGCTGAATTCTTCTGTACTTGCTGATTTTGTATTTGGTTGTTCAGTCAGTTGTAGAGGAGGACGTGTTGAAGTGTACAGCTATATTATAAATTTCTCTTTTCTCTTTTCAGTTCTGTCATTTTTTTTGCTTCACATTTTGCAGCTTTGTTGTTTGATGTGTATATATATATGAGATTTCTATGTCTGCTTGATGGATTGACCTCTTATTATTATGTAATATCCTTGTCTTTCTCTGGTAATTTTCTTTGCATGGTTTTGTCCTGTTTTCTTTTGATTAAAAGGAAAGTATATCTTTTCCATTTCTTTACTTTCAACTCCATAATATGGAGTGACTGTTTTTATGGACTTTATTATTTTATCTACTCTGTCAATCTCTTTTAATCGGTATATTTAGACCATTTATACTTAATGCAGTTATATATTTTGTTTTCCCCTTTGTTTCTTATTTCTCTGCTTGCTCTCTCTTGCCTTCCTTTGGTTTCTTAAACCTTTTCTAAAATTCTATTTTGATTTATCAAATTGAGTTTATCAGCCATGTGTTGCTTAACGATAGGGTTATGTTTTGAGCAGTGTGTTGTTAGGTGATTTCTGAGTTGTATGAATATCATTGAGTGTAATTAAATACACAAATCTAGATAGTATAACCTATGTACATCTAGGCTATATGGTCTAACCTTTTGGGACCACTGTTGTATATGTGGTCTATCATTGACTGAACTGTCTTTAAACAATGCATGACTGTAGCTTTGTACAGTGCTTGCTTTAGAAATTAACGTAATACATACATAACAATCATAATAAACTGGTATTGACATTTTACCACTTAAGAATAGAAACTTACTCCCCTTTAAATTCCTTTATGCTTCCCTGTTTATTATAGAAATACCTTAAATATTTCCTTTGTACTCATTGAGAAACATATTGGTGTTATGTTTTTGCTTCTACCATCAAACATAATATAGAAAACTCAAGAGGAGAAAGAAACTATATAATGTTAACTCATATTTATTCTTTTCTTTGTTCTCTTTTGCTTCCTGATATCCCCAAAGATTCCTTCTTTTTTCTTTTCCTTTCTGTTTAGAGAATTTCCTTTTGCCATTCTTTCAGGATAGTTCTGCTGTCCACAAATACTCTTAATTTTCCTTCATATGAAAATGTCTTGATTGCCCTTGAATTCCTGAAGGATCTTTTCATTTGATATCAGATTCTGGGTTTCCAAGTTCTTTTCTTTCAGCACTTGAAAACTATTTTGCTACTTCCTTTTGGCCTCTGTTTTCTGATGAGAGAGCCTCTGTCATTATAATTAGTGTTCTCCTTTAGGTAATTTGTCATTTTTCTCTCACTGCTTTCAAGATTTCTCCTTTGCCCTTTGCATTCAGGAGTTTGATTATTGCTATTTCCCTGTGTGAATTTCTTTGGGTTTATCTTTTGTTTTAGTCTTTACAGATTGATGAAGTACTCTTCATTTTTTTTCAGTTTTATTAAGGTATAATTGACATACATCATTGTATAAGTTTAAAGTATATAGCATAATGATTTATCTTACCTATACTGTGAAATGATTACTGCAGTAAGTTAACATCCATCATCTCATATAGATAGAATAAAAAGAAAAGGAAAAAAAATTCTCCCTGTGATGAAAACTCTTAGGATTTACTTTCCTAACAACTTTCATGTGTATTATATAGCAGTGTTAACTATAGTCAGCATGTTAGACATTAACATCCCTAGTACAAACAGGAAATTTGTTTGTTGACTACTTTCCTCCATTGGCCCCTCTACATCCCCTCTTTTTCTATGAGTTTGGGTTTGTTTGTGTTTTTAAAAAGATTCCACATATAAGTGAGATCATACAGTATTTGTCTTTTTCTGTCTTGACTTATTTTACTTAGCTTAATAATACTGTTAAGTTTCATTCGTGTCGTGTTGCTTTAGCAGGATTTCCTTTTTTTAATTTAAAATTTTTTATTGAGGCATAATTGTCATGTAGCATTATATTAGTTTCAGGTGTACAGCATAATTATTTTATTTTTGTATATTTTGCAAAATGATCACAATAAGACTGCTTAAACTATCACCACACAGAGTCACAATTTATTTTGTTTTCATGTGATCAGAACTTTTAATAATTATTCTTAGCAACTTTCAATCATACATTGCAGTATTATTAATTGTAGTCACCATACTGTACAGCAAATTCACATGACTAATTTATTTTATAACTGGATGTTTGTGCCTTTTAACCACTTTCACCTATTTTGCCCACCTCTCATCCCCTGCTTCTGGAAACCACCTATCTGTTCTTTGTATCTGTGAGCTTGGGGCCTTTTTTGTTTGATTCTACATATAAGTGAGAGTTCATGAACACAGGGTATTTGTCTGCCTGTCTGACTTATTTCACTTAGCATAATGTACTCAAGACACATCCATAATGTAAAAGGCAAGATATCCATTTTAAGGGTGTATTACTTTGTGTGTGTGTGTGTGTGTGTGTGTGTGTGTGTGTGTGTGTGTGTTTCTCACATTTTTTTTATCCATTCATTCACCCATGGACATATAGTTTGCTTCCATGTCTTCACTATTATAAATAATGCTGCAGTGAACATAGGGGGTTATATGTATCTTTTCAAGTTAGAATTTTTGTTTCCTTCAGATAAATGGCCAGAAATTGAATTGCTGGATATAGGGTAGTTCTATTTTAATTTAATTTAATTTAATTTATTTATTTGTGGTCCTGTTTTCGGTATCATACATGATCATCAAACTGCTGCTAGAATGTTCACACCTGTTACTGTAAATTTAAAATCCAGGAAAAACTCCTGGGAGTAAGTCAGGATGGGGTTGCCTGCTACAGGGCTACACCCACTGCTGGGCAGGTTCAACAACACAGAAGCCTTCCTCCAGACCACTAGGCTAGTCCTATTATTAAATTTTTGAGGAACCTGCATACTATTTACATAGTGACTGCACCATTTACATTCCTACAACAATGTGAGAAGGTTTCCTTTTCTCCTCACCAAAACTTATTTTTTTTCTTATCTTTTTTATAATAGGCATTCTAACAACTGTGAAGTGGTATCTCATTGTGATTTTTGATTTGCATTTCCTGATGGTTAGTGATGTTGAGCACCTTGTCATGTACCTGTTGGCAACCTGTACATCTTCTTTGGAAAGATGTCTATTTAGATCCTCTACCCATTTTTCAGTTGGATTGTTTATGGTGTTTTGCTGTTGAGTTGTGAGTTCTTTGTTTTTTTTTAATTGTTAATTTTTTATATTTATTTTCTTATGTTGTTAATTTTTGGTCTTTATATGTTTTGATATTAGTCTCTTAGCAGATGTATGATTTGCAAATATATTTTACCATTCCATAGGTTGCCTTTTCATTTTTTTTATCATTTCTTTTGCTGTGCAGAAGCTTTAGTTTGATGTAGTTCCACTTGTTTATTTTTTATTTTGGTGCTAGTGGTTTAGGTGTCCTGTCCAAAAAGTCAGTGCTAAGACTCATGTTAAGGAGTTTTTCTCTTGTGTTTTCTTACACTTCTAAGGTTTCAAGTATTACATTTAAGTTTTATCTATATGAGTTAACTTTTTTTGAGTGGTGTAAGAGTCTAATTTCATTGTTTTGCATGTAGATAACCAATTTTTGCAGCACCTTTTTTTGAAAGAACTGTCTTTTCTCCATTGTGTATTCTTGGCTCCCTTGTTACGTATTACTTGACTCTGTATTTATTTCTGGTTTATTCTGATCTCTTGATTATGTTCTTTTGCTCTATGTGTCTATTTTAATGTAGTACATACTGTTTTGATTACTAGAGCTTTATAATATAGTTTGAAATAAGGGCATATGATGCCTCCTGCTTTGGTCTTCTTTCTCAGGATAGCTTTGACTCTTCAGGGTCTTTTATGATTCCATACAAATTTTAGGGTTTTTTCCTACTTCAGTAACAAATGCCATTGGATCTTGATAATGATTGTGTTCTTTCTGTAGATGGCTTTTGGTAGTGTTGACATGTTTACATTATTGTTATAATTCATGAGCATGACATATCTTTCCATTTATTCGTATCTTCTTCAATTTCTTTTTCATAGTTTTCAGAGTAGAGATCTTTTACCTCCATGGTTAAATTTATTCCTAAATATTTTCTGGTTTTGATGTGGTTGTAAATGGAATCATTTTCTTTATTTCTCTTTCAGTAATTTGCTGAAAAACATACTATTTCTCTTCACTTTTAGAGTCATCTTTGTTTTGGGGGTGCTTTTTTTTTGTATATAACATAAACCAAAAGTATTGCCAAAATTTTTGCAGTACTTAGTGGGAAGAATAGGGAATTTTATTCCCTATTGTTCCAGAACCAGAAATGATCAATTCATATCTGTAAGATCTCTTTGAAGCTATTATTTTCTCCCATAAGGTAAATAACTTGCCCAATGCTGCATAGCCTTTAGTTGTTTGACTGCAAGTCAAATCTGGGTCTCTTGGACTCTTGTAATATGATGCAGTAGTAAGGATATGCAATATTCAGGTTAAGCTATTTTGAAGATGTGGGGGATAGAGAAAATCAGACTGATAAACTTACACTCCAGATTTTTGTTTCAAATAAAATCAGGTTAAAGTGAACACCACCAGCTATTTTTTTTTTTGATAGCAGTGGTAGGATAACCCACAGCTTTAGCAATGTGTAACAAAAGGGAGTTCCAATATTCATAATCACTAGATATGATATATGGGCTGTTGAATGTGTGTTCTGGAGAAGGGTTTATAGAGTGTGAAGTTAGAAGAATCAGAAGGACAACCTGCTCTGTCAGGGCTCACAGAGTTTCTCTTGGTGTGGTATAATTTTTATTTTGTCACCTTCCATTTGTAAATAATGTTAGATTGACAGGAAGTTGCTAAAGTTGTATGGGATGGCCTTTGAACCCTTACCCAGTTTCCCCCATGGTGATATCTTACATAATTATGATACAGCTCAAACCCAGGAAACAATTGGTGGTACAATCTACCAATCTTATTTCAGTTTCACCAGTTGTACATGCACTCATTTGTGCATGAATGTGTATTTAGTTTTGTGTAGTTTTGTCACACTTAAAGATCATGTAACTACCATAGTTAAAATACAGAAGGTATGAGGTAGCATGATTTTTGCCCTAGCCCCTATGGAAGAAGTTTGGGATGGCAAACATGTACCAAAGTATGGGTGGTTAGTGTTCCCAGAAGGAGTGTCATACAATTAAGGATCCAGTGGAAGGCCTGAAACACCTGATGCCCAGTATTGAGTTAAGGGAGCTAAATGAATATCTGCTTTGGAAACAGAGACATAGTGGCTTGAGTATCAGGGAAACCTGCCTGGAATCTTAGCTCTTCCATTTACTAGTTCTGTTGGTTTGGCAGGTTATTTCACTTCTTTAAGCTTTTTCTTTCTCAGTTATTTTTAATTAATTAAATTTTTTTCTTGTATCACTGTGCTCCCCAGAGTTCTTCTGCCACCTTATCATCTGTGAACCATCACCCATATTCCTTTGTATATATCCCTCCGCTGTTTTGCCCCCACTTCCCTACCCCTCCTTTGCTATATGCCTCAGTTCTGTGGTCAACTTGCTAGTTTTGACTTTTTTTAAAAAGGTTTATTTATTTATGCATACAAGCTGGGGTGGAGGCCAGAGGTGTGGGGTGGTGAGTGGATTCACCAGAGACAGAGTGGGGAGCAGAACAGGCAGATCGACTGAAGTACTCTGCTGAGGGGATTAGCGGGCGAGGGAAGAGAGGTCTGCTGTGCCATGTGGGAATCTCCCTGGCCGGGTATTGAACTCGTGCTGCAGTGGCTCTGGATAACTTCACAGTGCTGAGACTTAACACATTGCTCCACCAGGGAGGCCCTAGTTTTGACATTTTCCTTGACCTTTTGTTTGGTTTCTCTATATTCCATGTACAAGTGAGCATATCCAGTATTTATCCTTTTTCCTTCTGACTAATTTTGTCTAGCATAATCCCTTCGAGCTCCATCCACATTGCCACAGATGGCTTGAGTTTGTCTTTTTTGATTGCTGAGTAATATGCCATTGTATAAATATACCACAACTTTTTGATCCCTTTGTCTATGTTGAGGCATTTGGGTTCTCTTCATATATTGGCTATTGTAAAGAGTGCTGCAATAAACATAGGAGTGCAGGTTTCCTTTCAAATTAGTGTTCTTGTGTCCTTTGTGTAGATTCCTAGGAGTGGAATCACTGGATCATTTGGTAGATACATTTTTTTAGTGTTCTGCAGAATCTCCACACAGCTTTCCATAGTGGCTAGACCAGTTTACATTACCACTAGCAGTATAAGATGGTTCCTTTATCTGCATGTTCTCGCCGACATTTGTTGATTCCAGGTTTTTTTAATGTGGGTCTTTCTTACCAGAGTGTGGTGGTATCTCATTGTGATTTTGATTTGCATTTCCCTAATAACTGGTGATGTTGAACATTTTTTCAAATGCCTATTGACCATTTGCATTTCTTCTTTGAAGTAGTGTATTTTTATTTTTTTTTAAGATTTGTTTATGCATATAAGAACTGGGGTGTAGGCCAGAAATGCAGGGGTGAGAGGATTCACCAGAGACAGAGTTGGGAGCAGAACAGACAGATCTACTGAAATATACTGCTGAGGGGAGCAGTGGGTGAGACAGGAGAGGTCTGCTGTGCCATGTGGGTTAGCTCCCTGTCTGCAGATCTAGCTCATGCCACAGTGACTGGTGATAGCTGGATAGTGCTGAGATTTTAACCCCTGCGCCACCAAGGAGACCCTGGAGAAGTGTCTTTTTAGTTCTTTTGCCCATTTTTTCACTGGGTTGTTTACTTTGTTTTTGTTGAGTTGTGTAAGCTCTTTGTAGATCTTTGATATCAGCCCCTTATCAGTTGTATAGTATGCAAATATTTTCTCCCATTCAGTAGGATGCTTCTTTGTTTTTATTACTGTCTCTTTTGCTGTACAGAAGCTTTTTAGATTGATATAGCCCCAGCTGTTTACCTTCTCCTTTGTTTTCCCTGATTCTGTAGAAGAATCCTCAAAGATGTTTCCAAGGTTTATGTTTTGCCTGTGTTTCTGTCTATATATTTTATCGCATCAGGCCTTACATTCAAGTCTTTTATCCTGTTTGAGTTGATTTTTGTATATGGTGTGAGATAGTAGTCTAATTTCATTTTTTTTATTTATTTATGCATACAAGAGCTGGGGTGTAGCCCACTGGTGTGGGGGGTGGTGAGAGGATTCACTAGAGACAGAGTGGAGGACAGAACAGGCAGATCCACTGAAATACACTGCTGAGGGGAGCAGCGGGTGAGACAGGAGAGGTCTGCTGTGCCATGTGGGTCAGCACCCTGGTTGGGGATTGAACTTGTGCTGCAGTGGCTGCTGATACCTTCTTAGCGCTGAGACTTAACCCCTTGTGCTACCAGGGAGGCCCTAGTTTCATTCTTTTGCATGTTGCAGTGCAGTATTTCCAATACCATTTATTGAAGAAACCTTTCCTTGTTCCGGTGTATATTCTTTGTTCCTTTGTCATAGCTTAATTGACCATGTATGTGTAATTTTATTTCTGAGCTTTCAATTTGATTTCATTGGTGTTTGTGTTTGTTTTTGTTCCAGTACCATGCTGTTTTTAGTATAATGGCTTTGTAGTGTCGTTTGAAGTCTGGGAGTGTAATGCCTCCATTCTTCCCCCTTTTTGTCAGGAGAGCTTTGTCTATTCAGGGTTTTCTGTTCCATATGAATTTCATCAATATTTGTTCTATTTTGTTGAAGAATATCATTGAGATTTTTTAAAAAGATTTATTTATTGATGCATACAAGCTGGGGTGGAGGCCAGAGGTGTGGGGTGGTTAGAGGATTCAATAGAGAGAGTGGAGAGCAGAACAAGCAGACTGACAGGTACACTGCTGAGGGGAGCAGCGGGCGAGGCAGGGAAAGTCTGCTGCGCTCTGTGGGAATCTCTGGCCAGGTATCAAACCCGTGCTGCAGTGGCTCCAGACAGCTTCATAGTTCTGCTCTTAAGCTGTTACTCCACCAGGGAGGCCCGTCATTGAGATTTTTATTGGAATTGTATTGAATCTGTTAATTGCTTTTGGTTGCATGGCTATTTTGATAATATTAATTCTTCTGATCCATGAGCAAGGAATATCTTTCCATTTCTTTGTGCCTTCTACTTCTTTTAACAGTGTTTTGTAGTTTTCCTGGTATAGGTCTTTCACCTTTTTTAAGTCTATTCTCAGGTATTGTTTTTGGACACAATTGTAAATGGGATGGTTTTCTTAATTTCTTCCTCTTGAGATTGATTGTTTGCACACAAGAAGTCTACTGATTATTATTATTACTGATTTTGTGACCTGCTACTATGCTAAACTGGTTTATTGTTTTAATTAGTTTTTCTGGGCATATTTAGGATTCTCTCTATATATATTATCATATCTGCATATAATGATAGTTTCACTTCTTCTTTCCCTATTTGGACTCCTTTTGTTTCTTTCTCTTGCCTAATTGCCCTTGCTGGGACTGCTAGTATTACATTGAAAAGCAGTGAGAGCAGACATCCTTATTTTGTTCCAGATCTTAATGGGAAGGCTTCCAGTTTTTCACCATTAGGAATGATGTTTGTTGTGGGTTTGTCATATATAGCTTTTATTGGGTTAAGATATGTCCCTTTTGTCTTGTGTTTTTCGAGAGCCTTCATCATAAGTGGATGTTGGACTTTATTATTTGCTTTCTCAGCCTCTATTGATATGATCATATGGTTTTTATTTTTCTTTTTGTTGATGTGGTAAAATGTGTTAATTGATTTTTGGATGTTGAGCCATCCTTGTGTCCGTAGGATAAATCCCACTTGGTTGTAATATATAATCCTTTTGAGGCATTGTTGGATTTGGTTTGCTAGGATTTTATTGAGGATTTTTGCGTCTGTGTTCATTAAGGAGATTGAGCTGTAGTTTTCTTCTTTTTTGTTGTCTTTTTTTGTTTTTGGTGTTAGTGTAATGTGGCCTCATAAAATGAATTTGGTAATTTTCCTTTCTCAATGTTTCAAAAGATTTTTTGTAGGATAAGCATTAGTTCATCTTTGAATGCTTGATGGAACTCATTTGTGAGACCATCTGGTACTGGGCTTTTATTTTTTGGGAGTCTTCCTCAGTTTTATTTTTTTTAAGATTTATTTATTTATGTGTACTAGCTGGGGTATGGGCCAGAGGTGTGGGGTGGTAAGAGGATTCACCAGAGACAGAGTGGGGAGCAGAACAGGCAGATCCACTGAAGTACTCTGCTGAGGGGAGTAGGCGAGCGAGGTGAGGTTTGCTGCGCCATGTGGGAATCTCCCTGGTCGGGTATCGAACTCGTGCCGCAGTGGCTCTGGATAGCTTCATAGTGCTGTACTTAACCTGTTGTGCCACCAGGCAGGCCCCTTCCTCAGTTTTAAAAGAAAGAGAATCCATATTTCATGTGGTTGTTGTGAGGATTAATAGGAGAATGTCTGCAAAACCTCTAGCACATTCTCTGGCCATCCAGGTATTTCTGATGTTCCATAATATTTAGGAAACACTGATCCTGTTAGGAAGTCATGGATGACTCCATGTTGAAGGGTTTTGTTATACAGGGGAACAGAGTAATGGGGCAGTGACTGAAGGGGTTTATGAGGATTTTTTACTTGGCCGGAGTTTTGGAGGAGATTGTGATTATATTCTTTTGGTATCCATGCCAGTGCGTATGGAATGATTGCATTTTGCAGAATTTATCATGCCTGTTATTGGCAAATTTGTGTGCCAGGAACTGGGTAGACTAAAAAGAAACTTCCTGGTTTCACTGAAACTTTCACATGTCCTTTGTACTTCTGAAAAATCCTGTGTGCCTAGCAATAGGGCATCAGTTGTGGGAATGGTGGGTGCCTAAGCTTGTCGGGATCGTTCATCCCCGTTTTTATAGATTGTGTTTGACCTATTAAAAATTGTTGTAGGGGGCCTCCCCGGTGGCGCAGCGGTTAAGCGCTGCGCTGTGGAGCTGTCGGCAGTGGCCACACGAGTTGGACGCCCGGCCAGGGAGAATCCCACATGGCGCGGCAGACCTCTCCTGCCTTGCCCGCTGCTCCCCTCAGCAGTGTATTTCTGATCTGCCTGTTCTGCTTCCCGCTCTGTCTCTGGTGAACCCTCTCACTGCCCCACGCCTCTGGCCTGTACCCCAGCTTGTTTGTATAAATAAAAAATAAATCTTTAAAAAAAAAATTGTTGTAGGTACCCAGAAATTGATTTCACTTTTTCTGATTGTTTTTGGATAATGAAAGAAAGTAAAATATGCTCTTTTCCCTCTTTATTTATGAAGATAATGCACAGGTAGTAACAGGACCTGGCTCCTTGGGTACCCTCAGAGAGCAGAGGTTAAAGAGATAAGAGCAACCTTGTCACCTCTTTAGCTCTTCCAATTCTCTTCTTACATTCAGTTCCACATTCCTAGAAGAAATGATTGCCCACTGTGTGTCCTCATAGCACTTGGCTCTACTAATAACCCTATGTTATATTATAGGTACATATTGAAGTGCTGGCACACATCTGGATTTTTATTCTGCTCTGCTGTATTAGTTTTGTAATGGCCAACAAGTTACTTAGCCACTCAGACTCTGATTTCTCATCTGTTAAATTAGAATAATATTAATGATAATGTTAGCTAATTCTTTTTTTTTAAGATTTATTCATGCATACAAGCTGTGGTACAGGCCAGAGGCATGGGGCGGTGAGAGGGTTCACCAGAGATAGAGCGGGGAGCAGAACAGGCAGATCAACAGAAATACGCTGCTGAGGGGAGCAGTGGGTGAGGCAGAAAGAGGTCTGCTGCTCCATGTGGGAATCTCCCCAGCTCACGTTGCTGCTGCTGACAGTTCCACAGTGCAGCGCTTAACTGCTGTTCCACCAGGGAGGCCCTGATAGCTAATTCTTACTATATGCCAGGTACTCTAAATTCTTTACCTATTTTAGCTCACTTATTCCTCATACCAACCCTGTGAAGTGGGGTCCTATTAATACTCTCATTTTCCGGATACTGACTAAGGCACAAAGAGGTTAAGTCAATTGTCTGAATTCATGTAACTAGTAAGTGATAGAGGTAATATTCAAACCCAGGCAGTTTGACTTCCAAGTCTGTTCTTTTAACCTCTGTGCTGTAGTGCCTCTGATAGACAGGATGCCCTCATTTGCTGGAGATTAAATGTGATAATATATGTTTACTTTAAAGTTCTCTTTTCTCTTCATTCCTTTTATGCAGCCTTTAAATTCACTCATTCACTGAACAGAGCTTACCCTGTTCTATTTACTTGATAGCACTTATTAAATTGTTCTGCTACCACCTCTCTCTGCTCATCTAAAGTATCCTCTTTATGAGGGCAGTAGTGGTTATCTGTCAATATTTACTGAATTTATCACTCAACAAATATTGAGTGTCTACCATTTATGAGACTCTGTGGTATACCTTGGGGATTATTTATCTTAATCTTGATACCTGGTGCTGTGATAATTGTCCTTTTTACTAAGGAAGCAAAACAGCCTTTGCTATCCTTATTCCTAGGTGGTAATTATTGAGATTGTGTACCCAAAAGCCTGATTTTCATTTTCTGCTTTCCTGATCCAAGGCATTATCTAGCCAAATTGATATTTGTAGAATTAGGTTGATTAATAAATAAATCAAGACTAGAAGACGGGTAATGTGAACAAGATAAATACTGTCTACTGATGTGGGGGCAGGGAGCAAATAAATGAACAGTTGCACGTATATGTAGAGTGCTAAAGGGAGTATGGGTGCTACTGTAGCAGGGAAGAGAAAGAGCAGGAATGTTTTAGGCACAGGGAACCATGTGTGATGAGACCAAAAGACCAGAAAGAGCTTGGCACTGAATCTGCCTGGCTTTTTTGAAGAAGGCTGACTTTATGGGTATGTGATCACTACAGTCACAAAACTGCATATTCAGAATTGGGGGAAGGGAAGGGGCTGTGCATGCTTGAGGTTTAATGCTTCGTAATCATTGTTTTGAAAATCTTAATAAATTTTACCCTTGAATTTGTGTTTAGTATGTAAAGTCTGATGGGACAATCGAGTGTGTGTGAAGGACTTAGAGTTTTAACTCACATGTGCTTCTACCTCCCATTGTCTCTGCGTCCCTGAATAGGTTCTTGACAGGCTGCCTAGGGCTCTGGGCCTAAGTGCAGGTCCAGAGAGAGGGTCAGGTGCATGCACCCTGCATACTGAGTCATATGATGCCTGGGTGTCTGTGAGGGCTTGCACTCTTCCCTTGAGTATGCCCATGCTCAAGGGAGGGTGACAGTAAATAGCAAATAAAAACCAATGACACGTTGAGAGTGGTACCATGGAAGAAAGGAAAAAGCTTTTTTCCCATTTTATGAACAAGGGATCCCCTATTTTCATTTACATTAGGCCCCAGAAATTATGTAGTTGATGCTACGTGTAAGGACAAAAGGTGAGACTAGAGAGGCAAGGATTTTTAGGACATGGTAAGTTTATACTTTACATTAAAAAAATAGAACGCCTGTGAGGGGTTTTAAACAAGGGTTGACAGGATAAAATTTCCGTTTTTAAAATCACCACTTTGGCCGTAGTATGGAGGGCTAGTTGGATGGGAACAGAATAGAGGTCAGGAGCCCAGTTAGGAGAGCAGGACAATGATCCCAATTAGAGATAATAATGACCTGGATTGGACCAGGGATGGTAAGGATGATAGAAAGGCACAATTTATAGTTACATAGGCGATAACATTTATAGGATGTGGTGATAATACCAGAGGTGCCTGACCCTAAAGTCTAAGTTCTGGATATTTGAATATCTACTCAGGTATAGTAGAAGGAGAGAGTGAGAGGTGAGTCATCAATGGCTGCTAAATTTCTGGCTTAAACATCTGGTAAGGTTTTGGTGGTAATTGCTGAAGAAAGGAACCTGAGAAAAGGAACAAGTTTAGTGGGCTGACAGTGGGAGAAATAGAATTTGGACATGTTAAACCTGAAGTATATAAGTGGAATTGCTATCCAGTAGAAATATCTAGGAGGCATTTCAAGGGAGGGGTATGAAACACTGGTCAACAGTGAGATCGTTACTGAGTTTAAAAGGCCCTAATCTGTAGTATCGTGGTGTGCTGAAGATGAATATAACCCTGAACATTTTTTATTAGCTCTCTTTTTGAAGATATTTCATATAATTCCTTTTATATGTTTCACTGTGTAAATTTATCCAGTAGGACTGCAACAACATCCTAAATCAGCCAAGAATGATGTAAATTGCATCTCATTGCATAACACCATCATGCACACATCATCCAGAGTTGACTGCATCATTTTCTGATGCAATGCAATACTACTGCCAGGTGGCTGCTGAAGTAAGCTGACTTCAGCAGTGCACTATATAAACCCCTGTCGGAAAGGTTGAGCACTGAAAAAGTTTCAGACTTTGTGCGAGACAGTTTAAGCTACTGTTCCATACAACTGTTATTATTTTATCCATTTAGGCACAATACAGAACAGTAATGCCTCAAAAGTGTGTTAATAGCATGGACAATTTCTGCTCCATTTGTGGGGAAGTGACATTTGCCAACCAGAAGAAAAGTATCACTTCTCAAGTGAAGAAGGCTTATTATCTTGACTTCGGATGCAAGGTTGGTGACCAAGACAAGCCTTGGGCCCCGCGTATATGCTGTGCTACATGTACAACACAGCTTTCACAGTGGTTCACTGGCAAAAGACCATCAATGCCGTTTGCAGTCCCCATGGTGTGGAGAGAGCCAAGCAACCTCTTAAAAGACTGTTCCTTCTACTTGGTTCCTCCTCTTTCCGGTGGAATAACGAAGCAAAAGAAGTCGAGAATAGTCTACCCAAACATTCCATCTGCATTGAGACCAGTTCCACATGGTGAGGGACTTCCTATTCCAGGACCTGCAGCAGAATAGTCTCTTGATTCATCTAATGAGGACAAGGGTTCTTCTCCTGTTCCATCAGCATGCAGTGATCCTTATTTTCACTGTGGTGCATCATCAACCCCACACAGACTAACACAGGAAGAACTAAATGACCTGGTTCGTGATTTGAACTTACCCAAGAACAAGGCAGAATTGCTAGGATCAAGACTCCAACAACAGAATCTTCTAGAAGAAGATGTCACAATTACTTTCTATCGAAAGCGCCACCAGCAGTTGGAGCCTTTCTTCAGAAAGGAAAGTACTCTGGTATTCTGTTCCAATATTGAGGGCTTCATGAATACCTTAGAAATCACTCATGACCCACAAGAATGGAGACTATTTCTAGACTCCTTGAAACTGAGTCTTAAGGCTGTGCTTTTGCACAATGGAAACCGTCATCCATCTGTCCTATTCCTGAACAGTTGTACAAGAGACAAGCGAAGAAATCGGAGAAGTAGTCTATGACTTGATTTTTTACAGGTATTAACCGTGGGCCTATTACTATTGGCATGCATTTCGTGATGAAAACGTCAGTTTATTGCAGATTACAAAAAAAACCCTAGAGCCAAAATTAGAATTTGACTGTCATATTCGTGTTGAGCACATACAAATTGATAGGAAATGACTAATTTTATTTCAGTAACAATGACTTTTGTAAAAATTTGTTGACCAGTGAAATTCAGCCAAGATCTGACTTAGTTATAGGTGCAGAGGGCACATGGGGCCCTGGGAGTGAGTGAAATCATTGAGGGAAAGTGAAGAGAAAGAGTACCCAAGCAAGAGGGCCTATAACATGTCACCATTTAAGGACTGGGCAGAAGAAAAATAGTCCACTAGGAAACAGAAGGAGAACCCAAAGACATAATTAAGATCACATCATATTCCTGCTTGTAATCCTGTGGAAGTCACTCAGTTCTTCACTCAGGAAAGCCAAAGTCCTTTGCGATGGACTACAGTACCCTAATATATAAACTCATTATCTTTCTGACCTATTACTGTCTACTTTGTTCTATTCCAGAACACTGTCATTTCTGTTATTTTTAATCTAGGTACACTTCTGCCATAGGACTTATACATTTGCTGTACCTTCTAATTTGGATGTCCTTCCCTCATACCCACATGACTTGTCTTACTTTCAGGGCTTTTTAAAAAAATTAATTTATTATCTATCTATCTATATATATATATATTTTACATCATTGTTCATATTTGTACATTTGCTTTCTCCTCTCACTCTCAGTTGTAGTCCCTATAAAATTTCCACCACCAGTTCACCCATGCACCAACACCAGAGTCCCTTGTGCTCTTCCCTCCCATTTTGACCCCTCTCCTTCCCCTTCCACTGAAGAATGTCTCTGATTTATAGTTGCCTGTTAGTTTTGGGTTTTTATTTATTATTTTTTTCCTGATCCCTTATTTGGTCCCCCTGTATTCTTCCTGTAAGTGAAATCACCCAACATTTTTCTTTTTCCTTGTGGTTTATTTTGCTGAGCATAATCTCTTCTAGCTCCATCCATGTTGCGGTGAATGGCATGAGTTTATCTTTTTTGATTGCTGAGTAGTATTCCATTGTGTATATATACTACATCTTCTTGATCCAATCATCTATTTTTGGTATTTGGGTTGTTTCCAAGTCTTACCTATTATACATAGTGCTGCAACAAACACAAGTTCAGGTATCCTTTTGAATTAATGTTTTTGTGTCCTTTGGGTAGATTGCTAAGAGTGAAATTGCTGGGTCATATTTAGTAGCTCCATTTTTAGTAGCTTGAGGAACTTCCACACAGCTTTCCATAGTGGTTGGACCACTCTGCATTCCCACCGGTAGTGTAGGAGAGTTCCTTTTTCTCCCCATCCTCGCCAACATTTGTTGTTGCTAGTTTTTTTAATCTATGCCATTCTTGCTGGTGTAAGGTGGTATCTCATTGTGGTTTTTATTTGCATTTCCTGACTGTAAGTGATATTGAACATTTTTTCATATACCTGTTGGCCATTTGCATTTCCTCTTTGGAGAAATGTCTTTTTAGCTCTTCTGCCCATTTTTTTACTGGATTGTTTGCTTTGTTTTTATTTATTTATTTATTTTAATGTATATATTTTTATTGTTATTTTTATTTTTTATTGATTCGTGTGAGTTCTTTGTATATCTTTGTGACCAGTCCCTTATCAGTTGTATGGAGTGCCAAAATTTTCTCCCTATCATTAGGGTGTTTTTTTGTGTTTGGTTAATGTCTCTTTTGCTGTATAGAAGCTTTTCAGTTTGATATAATCCCAGCTGTTCATCTTTCCTTCATTTTCTTTGCTTTTGGGAATGAGTCTTTAAAGATGTTACTGAGATGTGTGTCATGTAGTGTTTTACCTACATTTTCTTCTATATATTTTATGATTTCAAGGACAGTTTGTTCAATAAATGGCACTGGGAAAACTGGACTACTACATGCAAAAGAATGAAAGTAGACTGCTGCCTCATACCATGCACAAAAATCAACTCAAAATTGATAAAAGAATTGAACAGGTCTTTGTTTAAAAGTAATTTTGTCAGTGAGTCCTTCCTTGGCTTTCCTACCTAAAATTTCAGTACCCCTGCCATTCCCTTCCATGAATCTGTGAATGTGTGGTTATATATACATACATATATATTCCCCTTTCTGCTTAATTTTTCTACTTAGCTCTTCTTGCTAACATACAATATATTTTACTGATTACATTGATTTAACTTGTTTCTTGTCTGCCTCCTAGACATTCCCATCAATGTCCGTTTCATCAAGACAGGAGTTTTTGTGTACTTTGTTCTTTATCTTTGTTTCCCCGGCATAGAGATCAGGGCCTCGCAGATTCTCATTATTTGTTAACTGAAGCAATGGACACCAGACAAATGGTATGTTACGGAAATCAGTGGTAGCTTGTAAAGTGAAAAGAACACAAGGTAGACACTGTGGAAATGCTGCTAAGAGGTTAAATGTGACAAGGAGAGAAGTATTTATTACGTGTATTAATAAGGAGGTTAGGACATCATGAGATCTGTTTTAAAGAATGTGGGGACTAAAATCAAACTTCTGAACTAGGTGAGAAAGTGTACACAGCAACTCTAAAAAATTCTTTTTATAGGTTTGGCTCTGATCGAAGATCTCTTGATACTACTAGGCAGCAAGGAGTAGGATAAACACTGATTTTTCATTATATATAGTTCTATACCTTTTGAGTTTTATAATATGTGTGATTGTTGCCTATTCATATAAAGATTATTATGAAGCTGTATAATTTTTTTTCAGTCTTGTAGTTCTATTTTTTTTGTATAAATATATATTTTTATTGTTATTTATATATCTTTTACATTTTGTATTCCCCTTGGGTAACCCACCACCAATTCACCTGTGATCCATCTCCGTGGTCCCTTGTGTCCTTTTCTACTCCATTTTGTGCCTTTGTCCTCCCCCTCCCCCCACCCCCACCCCCAAGTGTCTCTCTCCTATTTGGTTTCCCTATAGTCCTGTTATAAGTGAAACCATTCGGTATTTTTCTCCTTCTGGCTTGTTTCGCTGAGTATGATCTCCTCTAATTCCATCCATGTCGCTGCAAATTGCATGTGTTTATCTTCTTTGAATGCTGAATAGTATT
>PVIJ01011947.1:0-39483 GCA_004024925.1 Scalopus aquaticus
GATGGAGGTGTGAGGAACAGGCAGATAGGAAAGGGTGAGGGCAGGGAAAAGCAGGCAGGAAAGAGACACAGGAGGAAGGCGGGAATGGTGATGGGTGGGAAGGGCAGAAAGATGGGTGCAGGGGGCGCACATCGACGAGGAAGGCAGATAGGAAAGCAGAGAGGCTGGGGGGTGGGGGGGGGCGTATGGGTGGGGAAGGCATACACCGGCCAGGCCGAGGGGCAGACAGACAGTAGTGGGCCGGGCCCCGCACCTCCGTCGGAGTAGGTCTCGGTGCCGTAGCCGTCCTGAAAGCCGTCCTTCCAGAGCCCGGCGTAGCGCAGGCCGGACACGCTCTCCCACACGCCGCTGCGCCCCTTCAGCCCGCCCAGCCACTCGCCGCGGTACGTCCAGCGGCTCTTGCGCTCCACGCCCAGCCCTTCGCGCTTGCCCTGCTGCCAGTGGCCCTGGTAGCTGTGTCCGCCGGGCCCCGTGAAGACGCCCAGTGACTCGAAGCCGTGCGCCCAGCAGCCGCTGTACTCGCCCTGGGCGCCGGGCCCGGTGCACACGCCGTAGCCATGTGCCCGCCCCGCCTCCCAGCCCCCCACGTAGCAGCCCCCGTCGTCAAAGTCGAACTTGCCCCCGGGGGACATGCATGTAGTTGGCGCGGCCTCAGCCCCCCGGCGGCTCAGCGCATCCTGGGGCTGGAGAGCCGGCTGGGGGCCTGGGAGCCGGGCGAGGCCTGGGGGCGGGGGCAGTTAGACCGGGGCCGGGCGGGGGGGCCCCAGCGCGGGCTGGCAGGGCCGGACCCTCATCCTGAGTGGCTGCGGAGAAAGAGGGGGGGAAGTGGCGAGCGAGGCCCCTCCTCTTTGCCCGCCGCTCCCTGGCCCAGTGGCTCCGGGGCATCAGCACCGCCCCCCAACCCCCAACCCTTAGGCAGCGTCTTCCAGCATCTCCTAAGCTTTGGAGGCACAGGGGCTCCCCCACCCTCCCTTTCTTGTAGAGGGCCCCTCCCAAGACTTGGGGTCCCAACCCCAGCGGGAGCCCCACATCTCCAACCTAGAACACCAAAGTGTCGAGTGTGGACGGCAGTTTTGGGGGGTCCTGAGAGGGGGCTGGGTAGAGTCGTAGACCACCCTCTTCCCTGGCTGCTGTCAGGACTCTTCTGCCCTGGTTCTTCGGCTTCCCAGGCCCGGGGCGGGGGCGGGGGTGCGGTGGGGTGGGGGTGGATGGGACGGTGTCGAAAATATAAGGGAGAGATCGGAGCAAGGTGGGCAGACGTTTTGGTGGGGAAAGGTTGGGTATGGGGGAGACTCTGCAGGGGAAAGGCGAGGGTGGGGATGGGCAGACAGGCGGAAGGGAGGGGGCAGGTTACTCACCATGTGGGCTGGGGCTCGGGCTGCCTCCCAGGCACAGCATCCATGGCTGGATACCTCCACTCCCACCTCGCCCAGACAAGCCTAGCCCCCTCCCCTTCCGGAGAGACTGCTCCAACACAGAGAAGGTGGGGGAGCTGCAGAAGAGTCCCCTCTCTTCCCCAGCTGGAAGAGCAGGCGGTGGGAAGGGGGGGGGTGAGGTAGTGGCAGGGGTGGGAGGGGGGGAGATGAGAAGAGTGTAGGGAAAAAGCTGCCTTGGATGGAGATAGGGAAGAAGAGCTGGGAGCTAGATGGGAAGGGAGAGGGGGCTACCAAGAGGGGGTGTTTTTATTATTTTTTTCTTCTTATGGTTGGGAGAGGAAGAAAAAATCAAAATTCTGATTCCATCCCAGCACAAATCAATGTTTGCTCCATCCCAGCATCACGGGGGAGGCTGGGCCAGGAAGATTTAAAGGGGCAGGGAGATGAGAGCAGAGGAGAGGGAGCGGAGGGGACGGAGAAGAGGCAGTGGCGATGATAGCGGTGGAGGGGGAATGCCCAGGCAGAGAAGGACCGGTACCTGCTAAACCTGTGGTGAGGGAAAAGGCAGGTAGAGAGAATGGGAGGCACAGGGACCCCCAGGGTGGAAAGGAACCCTGAGCTGCAGGCTGGCAATGGGGTGAGGCCAGGGGAGGGGAGAGGAGCCAGGGGGAGGAGACTGAGAAGATGGGGAGGCTGGAGGAGGCTGGGGGAGGCTGGAGCCAGGCGGGGGAGGAAAGATGCTGGCGAGGCCGGTAGAGGGCGAGAGGCACACAAAGAAAGAGGTGCTGGGGTTAGAGCTAAGGAGCCGAGTGGTACAGCTGGAGAGGGAGGAAGGGAAAGAGACCCATTCTGGGGCTGGAGAGGGATGGCAAGGAGGAGAGAAGCCAGGGAGGAGGAGAAGGTGGGAGAAAGAAATAGAAATGGAGACTGAGAAAGTGGAATGCGGGTTGTACAGGGAAGAGAGAAGCTTTACACAGAGGAGGGCTGACATGGGCACAGAAATTCTGGCAGGAAGAGCCCCAGCAGAGTCGGGACTGGGGGAGGGGGCACAGAAGTGGTGTTTGTGGGGCTCTGGATGAAAAGATGGACCTGTCAGCTACTTGGAGTGAAGCCAGGAAGCCATTGGGCATTGGACACCTCTGTCCACTATGTTCACTGTCCTCCCTAAAAAAAACACAGGAGGGGGACCAGGAGGCTCCCTGCTTTGTGAGGAAGCTTGAAATGGGGCCCTGCCTGCAAGCTTGGCTCATCAGGTCTTACCATCTTCCATCCACCACCAACTATTTCTCCCCCACTAATTATTTCTCTATGGGTTGTCCTTCTGAGGGGACTGTTTTTGAATGGTGACAGGGGACATGCGTAGCAGTGCCATGAAAATCCTAGATTTTTTGGAGTCTTTTAAGTAAACTTAGAGGCAAAGACCCAGAGATAGGTTTGGGTGTACCCTTATTATGGCAAGGCCACCTTCAGCTTACCACCCCTCCCCAGCCACCAGAAGGCCTAACATTTTGGGCCCTACTGTTTATAGACAAGACCTAAGTGCATGCCATCCATACTCCCCCTCAGCTGACTCAGACCCTTCCCCTAAATAGAACAGGTGGACACTGTCCTATTATATACTTAGGGTAAAGAGTCAAATGCCCTCACTTGCTTTTATTGTCCTACAAAGGCAGTCCACCCCCTCATTCTGCAAGGAAGGGAACTGAGCCCAGAGGGGGAAGTCACTAAGGTCACACAGCAGAGGTGGCAGAACTGGGATTAGAATACTAGGCTTCAGACTCTTTGAGTCCTGTAATTCCTCTCAGGAGTCTATTACTTGAGAACTTTCCTTAGTCGGGAGCTCCATTTTGAGTACTTTGGTAAAAGAAAGGCATGAGGTTTGGAATAAACTGGGATTTGCTTTGCAATGTCTTTCCAAAGGCAGATATGAGGTTGGGAAATGTGTCAAGATTTACAGGGACCACATAGAACAGGGCAGTTATGGGTCCTCTTGGGACAAGACTTGTGGTGCAGAGTTCCTGCTTCCCCCCCTCCCTCTGTCCTTGTCTCCTACCCTCTCTCCCTTCATTTCCCATTCATCAAACATTTACATGATCATTTACCATATTTCAGGCACATTGCCAGGTGCTAGAGACACAGTGGTGAACACTGTGGTGCCTGCCTTCAGGGAGCTTACTTTCTGATAGAGAAGACAACTAACACATGTCCTAGTACAGTTAGTGCTATGACAAGTCTGTGGAGTGGAAATGGGGATGAGGGATGGAACCTACTCAGGTTGACTCCCTGGGGAAAGACACATCTTAAAAGAAGGATCCAGAAGGGAGTTCTGGGGCAGCCCCAGCTGCATTGCATCTCTCACCCCTAAATATTCAACCCTTTCTTTTCCATGTGGTGCCTTGTCTTAGTCCCTAAAATCACCTGAGGTGAAAAAGAGGCAAAAGAAATCAATTTATGGGCCTGGGGAGACCTGCCCTTGTTTGTTAGGGACACAGGGTAACAGGGATAAATAAGGGTGGGGAGTGTCTTGCTGGTGGAGTGACTCTACTGAATTCTAAACTGAATATGAGGGTGTAGGGTCTGATGAAATCCTGAAGAAGCCACTGACAGAACTGCCCTGGAACATGTGGGGTGCATAGCCAAGCCCTCCTTATCTCCCTGAGTGAGTAGCCTTCCAGCCCCTCTCTGGTCTGTCCCTACAGGTCCTATAGTCCTTCTTTTAGGGCAGAGATACTTATTTTCAGAGGTTGCGCTGGTTTTGCTAATGTCTGGTGTGGAGTGGGGAGTCACAGAGAAGGGAACTGGCATTAAGTGGAGCAGCTCTGCACAGAACCAGGCTCTGGGTCTGAGACGCTGTCAGCATGACTTCATTCAATCCTTGCAAACAAAAACTGCAAGTGGCCCAGGCTGGAGGTCCAAGACTGGAGTCTCAAAGATGGAAATGCCAATGTCTGATCCGGGCCTGTTGTTCACTGGCTGGTCAATCTGAGGACATTCTCTTAACTTTTCTGACCTGCAGTGTGTCTAGCTCTAAGATGGGAATACTGTAACCTGTTCCAGAGGTTATAGTGAGGATAAAAGTGATCAAAAAAGATGTCTCCCTGGTGGCCTAGGGGCTAAGTCTCAGTGCTACCACCTCTAGTGCCCACCTTGACAGTGGTGGTGAGTTCAATCCTGGGCCAGGGAGCTGACCCAGATGGCGCAGCAGACCTCTCCTATCTGGCCCATTGCTGCCCTCAGCAGTGTATTTCAGTCAGTCTGCCTGTTCTGCTCCCCACTCTGTCTCTGGTGAATCCTCTCACCCCACCCCCCATACCTCTGGCCTACAATCCAGTACTTCTACCAAACATAAATAAAAATCTTTTTTAAAAAGTGATCGTGTATGAGTATTATGTGCAATAATATATGGGAGAGAAATATATGTGACGACACATATTTAAGGTTTAATATATTTAGGGTTTAAGCTAAGGGGTTGGGTCTTATTCAAGGAGCTGAAAGAAAGAGTTTGAATGTATAGGTATGTGCATACATACACACATATTTCTATATATTACTAAATATACTGCTTGGCACATAGCAAATGCCCAGTAAATGGAAGCTTGAAAAACAGGTTTACATTATGCCAGTTTTACAGGTGCAGAATCCAAGACCCAGAAATTAATTTGTTCAGTGTTGCACAGCTTATATATGGCAGCCCCTGAAACTGAATAGATATCGGACTCCTGAGTTATCAATAGTGTACTTTAACAAATGCAATTATTTGGACCTACTTATAAAAGTAAAACATGCTCATGGTAGAATTAGGAAAACCAAGCTCAAAAATAAAGTCACCCATAGTTTTACACATAACAATCAGTTTAGTGTATTTTCATACAGGCTTCCTTTCTATGCATTTTTTATTTAACATAATTAAATGCTGATGTACAATTTTGATCGTATTTATTTGCGTTAAACTGTAAGCATTTTTCCATCATTAAAACATTCTTGAATTTTCATGGTTGCGTAATACTCCACTGTTTAGGGCCTCCCTGGTGGCGCAGCGGTTGAGCGCTGTGCTGTGGAGCTGTGCTGTGGAGCTGCGGCAGTGCGTGATGCGAGTTCGACGCCCAGCCAGGGAGAATCCCACATGGTGCGGCAGACCTCTCCTGCCTCACCCGCTGCTCCCCTCAGCAGTGTATTTCTGATCTACCTGTTCTGCTCCCCACTCTGTCTCTGGTGAACCCTCTCGCCAACCCACGCCTCTGGCCTGTACCCCAGCTTGTATGTATAAATAAATAAATCTTAAAAAAAAATACTCCACTATTTAGATGCAGTATAATTTGTTTAACCATTCTAGCATAGCATTTTTATGCTGTTTGTACAGTTTTTGCCATGAAAAACTGACATCTTTTATGAAATAGTTATATGTCTGATGCTGTGTTTAAAAAATGCTTTATCATGAAAAATATAAAATATACCAAAATAAACAAAATAAAAAATAAAAAACTCCATGGACTCATCACCCAGCTTTAGCAATTATCTCTCTTGGCTAATCTGGTTATCTCTCACTTATTTCAAATTCCAATCTATGGATTTCTTTTTTTTTAAATTTCTTTATTTATGCATACAAGAATTGGGGTGTTGGCCAGAGGTGTGGGGTGGTGAGAGGATTCACCGGAGACAGTAGTTGTAACATACACGCGTGCGCACACACATGCACACGGGCCAACTTGACAGGTAAAAAGTGCATTCTTCGAATGCATTTATTTGGTTGATTGCAGGACTTATATTGCAGCACAGTGAATCCTCCTCTTGGAGGACTCCTGGGAAACACGTGTGCCATCTGGGGACCTTAGCCAAGGCCTGTGGGGTGGGGGTTCATCTTCAGCAGTACTGGGACCAGCCAGTGGGACCAGTTACCTTGCTCCCAGGGTACAGGGCAGGGAGGAGCTTGGAAGGAGCTCAGGTCCATCTCCAGGACAGCCACCAGGGGTCAGGCTGGGGCCAGAGATCCTGATGGTGTGAAAATGAGAATGGCAGCCAGACACTGCATTTTTTGTCTGGCTACTGCTGGCTGGACACACTGCTCCCTTCTATTCCATATATCAGAATTTTCTAGATGGCTGTCCTTTCCTGCCTGACCATCCCTGCAATTGCTGCTTCCAGTTTAGGCTTACTGAATAGGGGAAGGGTCAAGGAGAACTGAATCTACTTGCTTCTGTCCAGTCTCACTATGGAGCAGGGATTTTTAACCCAAGATCCCTGGACTGAGAGGCCCAAGGCTGGACCTTAGGGACAGTGAACCCTTTGAAAATGGTCAAATAGGGCATGGATATCCAGCCCGCCCCCCACCCCACACCCCTGCCCCAGCACGCACACACACATACACACACACACACACACACACACACACACACACCCCACACACAAATACAATCGCTTTTGTGAGAGTCTCAAAGGAGGATCCATGTCTCCCAAAGTCCCCCCTCTTCTGAAACTCCTTCTCCCTCCCAAGCCCATTTGCTTCCTATGGTGACTGTAAAGAAAACATCTTGGTGCTGGGAAAAGGAGTGGTGGTGCAGGATTAGGCTAAGTGAGGGGCTTTCCGCAACATCTAACTTTCCCTGAGGTGTCATGGGTGGGGAAGGGAGCCTGGGCAGACAACAGGGCTGGCCTAGATTTGGATACACCGAGGCACTCTACTCACACTGAGATGCCCGCATTGAGTGTTTTAAATGGCTGACCCAGGAGACAGAGGGTCTGGGAAAGTTGGGCTGGTCATGGGCAGGCGGTCTCAGGGCCACGGTGGTGCCAGGGTAAGCTGCCCTGGGCTAGAGAAACCAGCCAGAGAACTTTCTAGTAGGGCAATGTACTAGGTTTTATTTTGCTATAACTTGCCCTTAGCCCTTGTGCATGTGTTGGTGGAAAATGGGGTGAGGACCCCCACAGATTCTCAGAGCACAGCAGGTTGATCCTAAGCTGAAAGGGAATTAGAGGCTTTAAGAGACTGAGAGTCGAGGCCAGAGTCATCCAGCACATCAGATATAGAGAAGGAACCAAAGTGTTGCTAACCCTGCACTGGTGCTCCATTTTACCTCATACTAATGGTTTATAGTGTGCATAATGGTAACCTGAGAACACAGCCAAGTGCGATCATTGCCTGCACGCAGCTGCTTGAAGAGGAGGAGGCAGCAGTGGAGACCCGGTGTCAACTGCTCTAGGTGTTTTACTTTCTGATGTTTGCTCTGGACCCATCTAATTTTCCAAGGGTGGAATTTTAACTCTCGTAGCTGGCACTGCTTCTTCTCACAGAACTTGCTCATTAAATGGGAAATTGGGGCCCCCCTGGTGGCTCAAGGGGTTAAGTCTCAGCACCATGAAGCTATCCAGAGCCACTGCAGCACAAGTTCCATCCCCGGCCAGGGAACTTCTCACATGGCGCAGCAGACCTCCCCTGTCTCCCCCCGTGTTCCCTTCAGCAGTGTACTTTAGTCAATCTACCTATTCTGCTCCCCACTCTGTCTCTGGTGAATCCTCTCACCACTCCACACCTCTGGCCTATACCCCAGCTCTTGTATGCGTAAATAAATAAATCTTTTTTAAAAAGTGACTTCTTCAAAGAAAATTGGGAACAACTGTTCAAAATTCTGTGTGCTATGACTAAGTACGAGGCGATTTCTGTATTTATGAAATTCGTTTCTAGGAAACAAGGGCTCTCCTTCTGCCCCATGGGGCCAGCAAGTGCCCCCCTTCCTCCTTTGCCCTTGTGTGATGCCTCCTTTCAGACGTAGCAACCACAGCTCTGTTCCTGCTGTTATATGCCTGGTCCTCCTGGGCAACGCGGCTCACAGTAACCATGGAGACCAGTATGTGCCCTCCCACCAGTGGAAGGAGAGCAAGGGCGTTCATGCTGTGTGGTTAGCTCCCATCCCACAGTCCCAATGCACCTCCCCACATAAGCACATTTACCTGTTCAAGCTGTTACTTGATTTATAGCTTTGCAACAGCCCTGGGACAGGTGGTGGTGCAGGTTGAGCATCACGTGAGGGATGAGACACGGAGGTGGATTTTACCCCTCAGTGAGGACTGAGCAGTCCACATGCCCCCTTGCCAACGTGTGGGAGACACAAAGGGAAGCTTCACATCTGACAACTTCACAGGGCTGGTAGCTCCCCAGCTGGGGCCAGAATCAGGACACCTCCCAGTACTCCTCCTTCCAGGTGTCCTCCTGTCAGCACCAGGTGATCCATAAATGACATGGAGGAGGGGACCTTGGAAGAGGGCAACACTAGGCCTCAGGAGACAGTCGTCATAGCAACTGTCTTTCACTGAAGGCTTGCTATGGACTAAACCCTGTGCTAAGTTCTCATTCGATTCTCTCAATAGCCCCACAAGGTAGGCGTTACTGCTATCCTCATTTTATAGCGCGCACTGCGCAGGTCGGTAACTACGTCCAGTAGTGGTTCTCAAACCTGAGCATGCTGCAGAATCGCCTGGAGAGCCTGATCAAGCAGCCCCTGGGATGTCACCTGAGAGTGCAATTCAGAAGCATCCGCTCCTCCCTCCCCGAAAGGCTGCTGCTGCTGCTCAACGAAGGGCCACACTTGGGGCACCACTGCCTGGGCCATACAGCTACTCAGGGTCTTTAGAGCAATTCTTTTGGTTTCGATTATTTTAACCACAGCACATGTTCCAGTCTTACAGACTTTTCCTTGGGATCCCTTCACTCCTGTGGTAGGTGGGAATGAACTGGGGGAGGCAGCCGGCACTCCCCACTCACCCTCATCATACCCACAGCTTCTCTCAACCTGGAAAGATTTGTCCCAGCCTCCAGTTCTTTCTCCTGTGTCTCTGTCACTCTGTCAAGAATCTCTACCTAGGGCCTCCCTGGTGGCACAATGTTTAAGTCGCAGCACCATGAAGCTATCCAGAGCCACTGCAGCGCAAGTTTGATTCCCTGGGCAGGGAGCTTCCCACGAGGCGCAGCAGACCTCTCCTGCCTCGCCTGCTCCTCCCCTCAGCAGTGTACTTCAGTCAATCTGCCTCTTCTGCTCCCCACTCCATCTTGGGTGAATCTTCTTACTCCCTGCACCTCTGGCCTACACCCCAGCTTGTATGCATAAATAAATAAATCTTTAAAAAAAAGAATATCTACTTAATAACACCACTGGGCCCTCTCCTTGCCCTCAACTCTGGGAGCTGCCCCAGCCCTAACCTGCAGAGGGGAGGAGCCAGTGGCCATAATTCGCTGGCTTGGCTTACAGGCCATGTGGCCCCCGGCCGTGCTGTGATCCTGCTACTCAGGGGCCCTTCACTTCTCCAGCCTGAGCTTGTGGCCTGTGCTCCAGACCGAGAGTGGTGTGGCTCCTGCCCGGGGCCCTGGGGGCACCCTCTCCTGTGCTCACTGCATGCTCCCTGGAGTGCAAGCACAGCATGTTCACAAACCTGCCCAAATGAGCTCTTGGAAGCTCAGACTTTGAAGAGTGAAGTGAGCTGCCACAGCTGCCAGTAAGAACCTACGGAGATTCAGAGTGTTGTAAAGGGAGAGTGGAGTACAGCTCCCGCAGGGGAGGGAGTCTTGAGTGAGATACCCACAGGGTAGTTTTTTTTTTTAAAGATTTATTTATTTATGCACACACACTGGGGTACAGGCCAGAGGCGTGGGGCGGCGAGAGGGTTCACTAGAGACAGAGTGGGGAGCAGAACAGGAAAATTGACGGAAATACACTGCTGAGGGGAGCAGCGGGCCAGGCAGGAGAGGTCTCCCGCACCATGTGGGAATCTCCCTGGCTGGGCGTTGAACTCCTGTCACGGGCTCTACAGCGCAGCACTTAACTGCTGCACCACCAAGAAGGCCCTAGTTTTTGTTTTAAGATTTATTTATTTATGCATACAAGAGCTGGGGTGTAGGCCAGAGGTGTGGGGGGTGAGAGGATTCATCAGAGACAGAGTGGGAGAGCAGAATAGGCAGATCCACTGAAGTACACTGCTGAGGGGAGCAACAGGTGAGACAGGAGAGGTCTGCTGCACCATGTGGGAAGCTCCCTGGCTGGGGATAGAACTTGTGCTGCAGTGGCTGTGGATAGCTAGATAAAACTATGTCTTTAACCCTTGTGCCACCAGGGAGTCCCACCATGGGGTTGTTTTTTAGGCTACTTTATATATTCTTTCTAGGTGGGCTTCTGGCTTCCTGCTGCGTCAGATACTGCTGAAGTCTATTTCTTCATTCCCAGCTGTTGTTTCCCCCACACCCCCCATTGTCCTTCTCCTTGGTCAGCAGATGTTTTCTTTTGATATTGAATTTGGTCGGAGGTCTCTGGCCAGTGGAAACCTACCAGGTACTTATCTTACTGTCTCAAACCTACCTGGTGCTTACCTTACTGTCTGTCTCAGAGTCTTGCCAGGTCTCCTCCTGTCTGGGTCCACACCTTACTTGTGCTAGGGTAGGAGCTGCCTCATCTGTTCAGCCCCTGGACATATATCCCCGGGGGTAGGGCCTCCCATCCTTGGAGACAGACTTCCTTTAACCTCAACTTCTACTGTGTCTCCTTGCCCATAAGAGACAGGCAAAGGTGATAAATTAGCTTTTTTTTTTTTCTTTTTCTTTTAAAATTATGTATACAAGCTGGGGAACAGGCCAGAGGTGCGGGGCAGCGAGAGGGCTCACCAGAGACAGAGTGGGGAGCAGAACAGGCAGATCAGAAATACACTGCTGAGGAGAGCAGCGGGTGAGGCAGGAGAGGTCTGCCGCGCCATGTGGGATTCTCCCCGGCTGGGCGTCGAACCGGCATCGCTCACGGCCAACAGCTCCACAGCGCAGCGCTCAACCGCTGCGCCACTGGGGAGGCCCCTAAATTAGCTTTTATTGTACTAATATTTAGTGGGGAGGCCAGCACATCCCCTCCACCAGAGGAAAGTGTTAGGGTGGGAGCGAGGCGGGCAGCATAGGGTGCCGTGGAGGATAGCACAAGGGGACCGAACACCGCATCCTGCAACTCCAGTGCCTGGTAAGGCCCTGCTGCACAAGTTTCATATTTCATAAATCAAGCATCTGATTAAGCATTTTAGAAACCCAAGTGACTCATTTCTGTTTCTGGCCTTCAGATACTAGGGACAGTGGTGACCTTAGGGGGTGTCCAGGAAGAATTGTTTAAGGGTTGGAAGCAGTAGAATGGGCCCCAAACCCTACCTAGGAGAACCTGAACAACTTTGAAGAGACTTCTGACAGTTTTTACCTTTAATAACACACTTGTTCTTGCCCTCAGTTCACATTTGGTTTCTGAGTTTGTTTGTTTGTTTGTTTGTTTGTTTTGCATATAAGAACTGGGGTGTACGCCAGAGATGTGGGTGGGGAGAGGATTCACCAGAGACAATGGGAAGCAGAACAGGCAGATCTACTGAAATACACTGCTGAGGGGAGCAGCGGGTGAGACAGGAGAGGTCTGCTGTGCCATGTGGGTCAGCTCCCTGGCTGGGGATCGAACTCAGGCCTTAGTGGTGATAGTGCTGAGATGTAACTCCTAGGCCACTAGGGAGGCCCCTGGTTTCTGGGTTTTTGTCTCCATGAACTTGTCCTCGAACTTGTCCTTTCTGGGTCACATTCTCACCAGTTGCTGGATCACCCTTCAAGCAGAGCTAGTGGCTTTCTCCCTTGGAATCTGTAGGACGGGGCAGCTCTGGAGGGCAGCTCTGGAGTTTCTTATGTTTCCTTTATGGTGTTTCTTGTGTGATGTCTGGTTGTGCTTCTTGAACCCCATCCCAGGCCCAGGAGGGTAAGGGGGGCAGGGATTCCAGCACTAAGCAGAGCCTGACAGGGAGCAATAAGAAGCTGATGTGCCTCTGAGGCTATTAGTCCTGGCAGGGGCCCCACAGGGATTTGCTTAGAAATTCAAAGCTCAAACCTTTCCTGTCAAACCACCAGCGTGGAGAGGAGGAGGTGGGCAGGGGGAGGGGAGACGCAGGATGTGGAGGCTGTATCCCTGTGGTGGGAGCTGGGGACTGTTCCTTAAGCTAGGATCCTGAGGGGACGAAGAAGCCTGGAAGTGCCCAGGCTGGGACAAGCTTCTAGCAGTTTCAGAACAAGTTGAGGCCTGCGATAGCCCCAGCTGGGCAGGATGTTCCATTATGGGATGCGTATGTGTAGGTTAAACACCACTATCTGGGGCCTCCCTGGTGGCGCAATGGGTTAAGCACAGCACTCTGAAGCTATCCAGACACTGCAGCACGAGTTCAATACTCGGCCAGGGAGATTCCCACATGGCGCAGTAGACCTCTCCTGCCTTGCCTGCTGCTCCCCTCAGCAGTGTACTTCAGTAGATCCGCCTGTTCTGCTCCCCACTCTCTCTCTGGTGAATCCTCTCACCACCCCACACCTCTGGCCTACACCCCAGTTTGTATGCATAAATAAATAAATCTTAAAAAAAAACACCACTATCTGATGGGTTTGGGATCTGATGTGACTTAGGGTCAGAAAGGTGGAAGGCCTGGCACCCTGAAGAGGGGTGTGAAATTGTTTGACATTCAACTTTGAGGTTTATTTACTTAGTTATTTTTTGTTATTATTATTTTAAAAGATTTATTTATTTATGCATACAAGCTGGGGTGTAGGTCAGAGTAATGGTGAGAGGCTTCACCAGAGAGAGAGTGGGGAGCAGAACAGGCAGATCAACTGAAGTACACTGCTGAGGGGAGCAGCAGGTGAGACAGAAGAGGTCTGCTGTGCCCTGTGGGTCAGCTCCCTGGCTGGGGATTGAACTTATGCTACAGTGGTTCTGGATAACTTCAAAGTGCTGAGACTTAACCCGTTGCACCACCAGTGGGGCCTACTTAGTTATTTTTTAGATTTATTTATTTATGCATGCAAGAGCTGGGATATAGGCCAGAGATGTGTGGGTGTGGGTGTGGGGGGAATGAGAGGTATGCTTATGGGGACAGAGTGGGGAGACAGAGTGGGGAGAAGAACAGGGGGATCAACTGAAATACACTGCTGAGGGGAACAGCAGGTGAGGTAGGAGAGGTCTGCTGTGCCATGTGTGTCAGCTCCCTGGCTGGGGATGGACCTCGTGCTGCAGTGGCTGCCGATAGCTTCATAGTGCTGATACTTAACCCCTTGTGCTGCCAGGGAGGCCCCCTCAACTTTGAGGTTTATAAGGCTGAGTACCTATCTTCTCTCCATAGACCTTTGGTGATAGGCCTGAGTTTGTTCACAGGCCCCTGATGAGGCTGCATCCGGCTCCCCAGGGGGCCTCTGAGTGGCCTCTGTAGTCTGTGGTCTGTGTGTCTCTGGGAAAGTTGGGTAACCTCTGAGACTCCTTTGTTACATGGGTGCAGTCATTGTTAAGAAGATTAAACACATAGATGGGGAAGTTCCTGGCAGAGTGTGTGCCCCAGGACTGGCCTAGTAGCCCTTGGACCTGGCTTCCAGTGCCCCCTTTCTCCAGCTCTGGGTAGTAAGAGGCGGTGGAGCTCCAGCAGCTCTCCACAGTTTGTGGGCCAGGAGCCTCTCTCAGGGGTACTCTCTCCTTTGGCTCTTGAGTCCAGAACTCCTTCAGAGCAGGAGGCTGGATGCAGAGCCGCAGACCCCTGGGAATCCTCAATGCTGGCATCTCCAAGCTCTGGGAAAGGGAAGAAGGCATCTTTTGCCCCTCTATGCAGGGGGCCCTGCTCAAGTGCTTCGCCCAACACTCAGTGTCTGCTGCTTCAGGGTTTCATATTTCTTGGACCCCAAATCACACAGAGATTCTTTTTCCTTTAACCTACCAGGGTGGGGGTTGCTCAAGTTTTGACCCTGTTTTGACTATGCAGACCCTCTGCTCCCAGGCTTGGGAAAAAAGGCAGTTAAAGAGGACTGTGAGTGCTCACGCAATTTTGCCCAACCCAGGGCCAAGGCGCTTCACTTGTATGGCAGCTCAAGACAAGTTTGTCAGTCCTGACCCAAAAGGAATCCAGTGATTTTTTTAAAAACAGAGGTAATGTTGGTTTACAACGTAGTATGTGGCTTAGGAACACAGCTTTCCAGCTTTCCAGGTCTATGTCATCCCATCTCTCCTTCTGCCAAAGCACCCATAGTCCTCCACCACCGTCCTTTGGATCCAGTGATTCTTGGCTACAAGCATACCTCTGCCTGGCAGGACCAATGTGCCATAGACATATTCATAAATAGGAAGCCCACCAGGGGTGCCTTTGTAAAGTTGGAGAAAGCCCCCCTGAGAGGATAAACCAGAGGGCTAACGAAACTGTGCCAGCAGCAGACATAGCACTCTAGGTACAGTGAGCAAAAGTTGCAGGCTTCCAGAACCTGTCAGAGCCTCTCCCTCCAACTCTCTATGAAGCTTTAAACAGGCTGGCGCCTAATGAACTCCTAATGAACGACAGCAATAAAAGGCACAGTCAGAAGGGAAGGGAAACACTGGGAGGGAGCAGTGTGTGCAGCCGGGCTGCGGGGCAAGTAAGAAGCATTGCAAACACAGGGCAACTGCTTGGAAGCCCCCAGGGGAGAGTACAGGGAAAAGGGCACTCCAGGATTGGGTTTGCAAGAGCAGAAGGAGTCCATGTGTGACCCACTGTGGTAGCTACAAGAAGCACTTGGATCTCAGGGGTGCAGGAGCAGAGGGAGAGGTGATGCCGAGGCTCCTGCTCAGACCTCCCACTGGGGCGCACTAACTGGGGTTTGGGACCTGGGTGGTGGTGGTGCATGCTGGTGCTGGCTCTCTGAGGAGGAGGTGCAGAGGCTATGGGGTGAGCCTAAGAATCAGGGGCTGAGACAGCTCTCCTCCCAAGACTGCCTCAGAGATACCTGTGTCTATGCAGGTATCTCTTTCAACAAACCTGTCCCTTTCAGAGGCAGCTCTTCCCGCCCTCTTCTCTGTGCCTGCTTATCCTCTCCCTTCCTTTTTTCATATGGTAAACCTGCCCTTGGGCCTCCCTTGTGGCGCAACGGGTTAAGTCTCAGCACTATGAAGCTGTCCGCAACCACTGCAGCACGAGTTCAATCCCTGGCACCAAGGAGCTTCTCACATGGCGCAGCAGACCTCTCCTGCCTCACCCGCTGCTTCCCTCGCAGTGTACTTCAGTCAGTCTGCCTGTTCTGCTCCCCATTCTGTCTCTGGTGAATCCTCTCACCCTCCACCGCCCCCCCTCTGGTGTGCACCCCAGCTTGTATGCATAAATAAATAAATCTTTAAAAAAAAATAAACCTGCCCTTTTGGATACATAGCTTTATATAAACAAAAGAACCAGGGGCTGAGAAGGGCAGACAATCGCCCTTTGGCTGAGTCGGCTGTTGCCAGTTTCTTTATGGCCTGTGACAGTGGTTCACACATGGTCAAACGGTTGAAAAAATTAAGAAGAACTAGCTCATGATGTGAAAATGACAAAAAAAAACACAGATCAGTGTCTATAAATTAGGCTTTATTGGAACACAGTCATGCTCATCCACTTGCTCACCTTCTGCAGCTTTGGCATAACAATGGCAGAGCTGGGGACAGCTGAGCCTTGTGCCACGCGGGCTCGAGCTGCAGGGATTTCCTGGTAAACAGACAAAGTGAGCTTACAGTATTCAAAATACATGGTACTCTAAGTGTGGCTTTTCTTCTTTAAGATTTTCTTTTCTTTTATTTTGAAAGATTTATTTATTTAGGCATACAAGAGTTGGGGTGTAGGCCAGAGGTGTGGGGAGGTGAGGAGTGAGAGGATTCACCCAAGACAGAGTGGGGAGCAGAATAGGTGGATTGACTGAAATACACTGCTGAGGGGAGCAGCAGGTGACACAGGAGAGGTCTGCTGCGCCATGTGGGAAGCTCTCCGGCTGGGGATTGAACTTGTGCTGTAATGGCTCTGGATAACTTCGTAGTGCTGAGACTTAACCCCTTGCGCCACCTGGGAGGCCCCTCTTCTTTAAGATTATCTTAATAACCTTTTTGTTCCCCTCTAATTTTATAAGAAAACAGTACGTCATACATTAATATGTATGCATGTATAATATACTAAATGTGTTAATCGGCTATGCTGTTGCTAGAGCTTCCAGTCAACAGTTAAGTTTTGGGGGAGTTCATAGTTACAGGTGTTTTTTCGACAGCACAGGGAGGAGGGGGCAGCGCCTGCACTGTTCAAAGATTAAGTGTAGTTGTGCCAGAGACCAGAGAGCTCGCAAAGCCTGAACTGCTGAATGTCCTCCCCATTACAGAGAGTTTGCTGTGCCCAGGGAGGGGCCGTCCTCCAAAGACACCGACAGGAGTTCCTTCTTTTACCTGACCTCCTTCCAATCACTCCTAGGGCCTCTCACTAGGGAATTTATTTTGATTTTTATTTTTTGAATTACTTATTTATGCATACAAGAGCCAGGGTGTAGGTCAGAGGTGCCGGGGTTGGGGGGGAAGGGATGAGAGGATTCACCAGAGACAGAGTAGGGAGCAGAATAGGCAGATCTACTGAAATACACTGCTGAGGGCAGCAGTGGGCGAGACAGAAATCTGCTGCGCCATGTGGGTCAGCTCCCTGGCTGGGGATCGAATTCACTGAAACTCATGTTGCAGTGGCTGGTGATAGTTTGATAGAACTGTGACTTTAACTCTGTGCCACCAGGGAGGCCCTGTCGCTAGAGAATTTAACAGGAAGCTGGCTGGCAAGTGTCTGGGAAAGGCTACAGAACTTCAACCCCAGCAGCTCAGAATAGGGTGCTTTTTTAAAAAAAAACTTTTTAAAGATTTATTTATTTATACATACAAGCTGGGGTACAGGCCAGAGGTGTGGGGTGGCAAGAGGGTTCACCAGGAACAGAGCGGGGAGCAGAACAGGCAGATCAGAAGTACACTGCTGAGGGGAGCAGTGGGCGAGGCAGGAGAGGTCTGTCGCGCCATGTGGGATTCTCCCCGGCTGGGTGTCGAATTCGCATCGCTGCTGCCGGCAGCTCCACAGCGCAGTGCTCAACCTCTGCGCCACCAGGCAGGCCCAGAATAGGGTGCTGCTGCGAGGCAGCAGGTAAATAACAGCACACTTACCAAGTGTCTCACCTAGTCAGGCTACTCCTGCCTGAGCACTTCCTCCCTTAGCAGTCCTATCCCCTCCCCATGGCCTCAGTAATCACATATCTGTAGGCTAGAGCCCCATGCAGGACTTCACCTTGCATTTCTAACTGCCTGACTGGAAATTCCAATTAGAAGCCTTCTTTGCTTCCAAAACCACTATGTCCAGTAGGTAGAATTCACATTTTCTCCAAATGTCTTCCTTCTCAGTTCTCCAGTTTTGTTACTGACATCACCCTTCTTCCACAGAATAGGCTAGAACTTGGCCCTGGCTTCATGTTTGGATCCTCTTTGCCTCTGCCTCCTTCATCATAGCGATTAGAAAGACTGAGTCTCTCTTTGCAAGAGTTTGCAACTGTTTCTTTCCTTTCCCCAATCTACTGCCAGAGGTTGGGCGGCAGTTGGGTCATCATTTTCTCTTGCCTAAACTACATACAAGACTTATTCCAGTTCATCGTACACATAACTGCCAGATTAACCTTTAGACCCTTTGTGTTAAAAGATTGTCTAAGCTTCCCTTTGTAGGGACTGCCAGGCATTAAAAGCTTATCATATGGGGCCTCCCTGGGGGCACAATGCTGTGGAACTGTTGGCAGCTGCAGCATGAGTTGGATACCCAGCCAGGGAGATTCCCACATGGCGCAGCAGACCTCTCCTGCCTCGCCGGCTGCTCCCCTCAGCAGTGTATTTCACTCAATCTGCCTGTTCTGCTCCCTACTCTGTCTCTGGTGAATCTTCTCACCACCCCACAACTCTGGCCTGCAACCCAACTTGTATGCATAAATAAATAAATCTTTTAAAAAAAGGCTTATCATATAGTCTGAATGACTCTAATTTAGACTCTTTGCTTTCCACTTCTTTCTTTCCTGTGCTTTCATATATACCCTTATTCCCTCAGGCTTTGTAAACTTTTTATACCTTTTACCTCTACCAGGAATGACTTTGGAACTTGTTAGGATTATACTCTAAGGATGGAAACCCCAGCGTAAGGGGCCTGTTGAGACTGCACGGGATCCCCTTTGACATGTTTATCATCTCCCACAGATTTTGCACATGCAGAGGGCCTGGGACAGCCTTTAAACTGGGAAAGAACAAAATCCCAGTTCCCTTCCCCTTGTCGCAAATTAGGGCCAACTTGGATTTGCAGTTTGCACTCAGAGCTCAGCCTCAGGATCACACTGCAATTGGGACTTTGCTCAAAACACACCCATGTCCTCCTTCCCTTTCTTGTTTTGTGCCCGCCATCCCTTACTGATTTCTCTTGGGAGTATTTGTTTAATAAATGACTTGCAAATGAAGCCTTGTCTCAGAATTTGTTTCTGGCAACCCAAGCTGAGACACTGAGATAACAGTGACTAAAACAAGATTACAGTGGGCCCCTCTGTGACATCTACATGCTTGTCAGGGACCCAGGCTGCTTCAGCTTTGTAGTGCACCATTCTCAGAATGTGACTTCCTCTTGGATCAAAGATAACTGCTCCAGCTGTAGTCATCACGTTCACATTCCAACTAACAGGAGGGAGAAAAAGAAAGGAGAGACATATCTTTTACATTTAAAAATACTCCTTTGGTCTTCCTGCTGGCCTAGGGGTTAAGTCTCAGCACTATCACTGTTATGGCCTGAGTTCAATCCCCGGGCAGGGAGCTTCCCACATGGTGCAGCAGACCTCTCCTGTCTCGCCTGCTGCTCCCCTCAGCAGTGTACTTTAGAAGTTCCGCTTGTTCTGCTCCCCACTCTGTCTCTGGTGAATCCTCTTACCTGTTGCACCTCTGGCCTGCACCCCAGTTCCTAAATGTAAAATAGTCTCTGGAAGTTGTGTGCCACACTTCTGTACCCTTTTATCCAGAGCTTGATCATGAGACCATGCCTGGCTGCAAAGGAGATGGGAACAGAACTTTCAGTGTGGGTGGCCAGTTGCATTGCTAAAGTTTTTATTGCTGAGGGAAAAGAGAAAACTGATATTTGGGGACAACTAGTAGTCTCAGCTACATTCTTCTTTTTCTGATCTCTGCCTGTCCAAATTCTTCGAGACCAAGTACCTTCCAAGTCAAATATTCCTGATCCCTGATGCTTGTGGCAATTGCTATGCCCCTCACATGGGGCCCTTAAATTCTTCTCCTTTGCATGTATTAGTTATTCACATGTGCATTTCCCACAAGATTACAAGCATCTTTAGAATAGAGGGAAAGTTTCAGAGAGTTTATGGTTTGAACTTTGTAATCCTCCAACCTCCATACTTTGGGGAGTATGGGTTTGGAGTCAGACCAATCTGCCTCAAAGGCAAGCTTTGTCTTTAACCGGTCATGCAACATCCGGTCACCTATTTTATAAATATTTACTCGTGCGTCCTCTCTGTCAGGCTCTATTGTAAGTGCTAGAGATAAAACAGAATGATATAAATAAGGGCTCTGCTCCCACAAGGGTCATAAAGAATGGGGGTTAAGAGCACACACTCTACAGTCAGATTGCCAGAACTTGCAGCTAAGCTTCATTGACTACAAGCTGTGTGACCATGGGCGAGATCCTCTCCCTCTCTGTTCCTGAGTTTTACCCTTTGAAACCTAGAAATGTTTCAAAGGGTAATGTTTTAGGATTGTGGTGAGGATTAAATGAGTCTGCACTCATTTGTAAAAGTCCTTAGAAAGTGCCTGATGAAAAATAAAAGCTACATAATCATTACTGTTATTAGCTTGTGTAACTTATGTTCAGGGGGAGAAGGTAACAACCAGATAAACAAGAAAAAGATATTAGACAATGATAAGTACTATGAGGAAAATAAAAGAGAATGGAGGAGAGGGGTCAAGGAAAATCTAAGGAGGTGACATTTAAATTAATAGCCATGAAATGTTTTTGGGAAGAGAGTTTAGGGAACACCAAATGCAAAGGCTGTGAGGGCAGGCTGAGCTGGTCAGCTCCTGGCAGAAAGAAGCTGGCATGCTGGAATGCACAGGTGAAAGGGAGAGTTTATGAGGAGTTCAGAGAGACACTTGGGGCCTAGCTCCTTCAGGGCATTGTAAGAAGGGAAAGAATTTAAGTTTTGAATCTAAGTGTATTGGGAAACCACCAAATGGTTTTAAGCAGTGGAGATTTATGTTTAAAAGACATTTCTAGTGGCAGGGTGGAATGCGAATGGACAATAGAGTTTCCTTTTTTAATACTTATTTATTTATGCATATAAAAGCTGGGGTGTAGGCCAGACATGTGGTGGTGGGGTGGTGGTGGTGGTGGTGAGGGGAATCACCAGAGACAGAGTGGGGAGCAGAACAGGCAGATCTACTGAAATACACTGGCTGAGGATTGAACTTGTGCTGCAGTGGCTGCCAGTAGCTTCATAGTGCTGAGACTTAACCCCTTGTGCCACCAGGGAGGCCCTGGACAAGAGAGTTTAGGATTATCTTGAAGGAGGTCTGTTAGGAGGCTATGTAATAACAGCTTAGATGAGAGAGCACCATAGAGGTGGACAGTAGGAGAGCAACTGACATGTTTTGGAGATTTCTTGCTGATGGATTGGATGGGGTAGGTAAGGTGAAAAAAAAATTCAAAAAGGAAAGAAGGAAGGACAGAACTTCTTTCCTCTAGAGTATACTAGGTAGATTTGACCAATTCTACATAATAACTCTCCCAGAAAATGGAAGTGGAGAGAACAGTTGTTAATTCATTTTATGAGGCTAGAACTACCTTGGTATTATAACTAGACAAAGACCAAAAAAAAAAAAAAAAAGTCCTATATACAGTAACCTTAACAAAAATATTAGCAAATAAAATTTATAAAATAGATTATACATTATGACCAACCAAGAATGCAAGGCTCATTCAATACCCAAAAATCAACCCCTATAATTTACCGTGTTAATAGACTAGGAAGATTCTCCTTCGTTTTCCTCTAAGGTTTTTATGCTTCACCTTTAAACCGGTGCTCTATTTTGAGTTAATTTTTGGATTCTGTGTGAGGTTTAGAGGTATGTGGATCTGAGAAGCCGGGATGGAGCAACAAGAATGGGGGGGGGGGGGGGAGCACAGAGGGTAAGTCAAGTCCTGGGAAAGTTCTGCATGTTATATTGTGAAATAAACACCTTAGTGATTCGTGGAAAAATAATGTTTAACCTGCCAACAGTTGGTTGAGTCACCCTCTAGGACTGACAGGGAGACTATATCCCCAGGAAAGAAAAGGATGGGAGAAAATTCTCTTGAACTTTTTTGGTACACAGTCTCAGAGTACATGCCATCAATCTTGCCACTCACCATCTTGATTTCCAAGAATCTGACCATGTTCTCAACTGGGGAGTCCCTGGGGGTAGAGAGTGGGTAGAGAATTAGGATAGAGTCTCCTGGAGAAGAAAACTGGAGCTTTTTGCCTGTGGGGACAAAGGCAGGAAGTAGTGATTATGTGGGGAGTCGCTCTCTGAGTAATTTTCCTTGGGGCAGGAGCTGGGTGATGGGATTCTGGGAGCAGTTGATTGTCAGGAGGTCTGGCTAGCTGCCCTGGCACCCCCTGGGGCAGTTGCAAGCCTCCCTCTCTCCCCTTATAGAGTTGGGCAGCTGAGGGCTGGAAGGCTGGTAGGAAGTGGCTTTAGGAAGTCTTGGGCAGGTACAAGCTGGGAAAGAGGTTAAACACTTAGTGAAAATGGGTGATTCCCAAGTGTGCCTCTGGGAATTTGGGGGTTATGGCACCAAAGTCCTTTCTTTCATCTCTTGTAGGGCAAGACACTGAAACTTCCCGGTCTTTCCCTGAAGCTGAGCGGGTGAGTCTGGACTGGGCTTCTCTCAACTCCTTGGCATAGATTGACCGGAAGTACTGGGCAGCCATGAAATGTAGGGAAAAAAGGGAGAGGGAATGACTACCTGATAGCGGCCTGATCCGATGCAGGCACGCTCCCGGAAGTGTCGCAGATATTACCTGACCGAATTGCCGCGACCATCTGGAGGTATCCGCAGCTCCACTTACAGATGAGAAGGATATGCTGAATCTGAGCTTCTGTTTCTTTCTAGATTGTGTTCTGTTTGCTTGTGCCAGCATCTCTGTGTCTCATTCCACAGGCCTTGTCCCAGTGGGCCTGGCATAGTCTTTCTCACACACTTTCTAGTGACGATGACCAATCCAGAGACTTTCCGTTTGATCTGTATCCAGGATCAGGCCCTGTTACTGACCCTACGCTTTTCCCGTTTTCACAAATCAGATCCACCTGATGACCACCAGCTATCCCTGATTTAGACTGTTTCTTTTATATTTTCCCCACAACATTGTATATGAAAAGATATCTACAAAAATGCTAATTATAATGTTGCTTATAGCAAAAACGGGGAATAATTTAAATGTCCATTAATTGGGAAATACATAAACCAGGGCAGGATTCTTGAACTTCTTGGTCTCAGGATATGATCTTAAAAGTTATGGAGGACTGGGCCACTCTGGTGGCACAGGGATTAAAATCTCAGCGCTATCAAGCTATCTCCGGCCACTGCAGCATGATTTCAATCCAGGCCAGGGTGCTGACCCACATGGCACAGCGGACCTCTCCTGTCTCGCCCACTGCTCCTTTCAGCAGTGTGTTTTAGTACATCTGCCTGTTCTGCTCCCCCCCCCCCCCCCGCCTCTGGTGAATCCTCTGACCCCTATTCTTCCACGCATAAAAAAATAAAATAAAATCTAAAACGTTATCAAGGGCTCCAAAGAGCTTTTGTTTATGTGAGCGATATCTATTAATATTTATGATATTAGGAATTAAAGTTGAGGAAAAAAATTATACACTAAAAATAAATTCACTGTATGTTCACATAAATAACATTTTTCAGTGTTTTTGAGGTGAGGTATCACTGACAAATACAATTGTGAGATAGAATGCAGCATGATGATTTGATATGCAGTAGTCTTCCCTTGCTTGAGGGGGATATGTTGAAGACCCTGAGGGGTTGTCTAAACCCCCGGTAGCACGAAACCCTAAGTAAACTGTGCTTTTTCCTATACATACATATCTATGACAAAGTTTAATTTACCAATTAGGTATAGTAAAAGGTTAAGAATAATAACTAATAATAAAAATAGAGCAATTATAACAATGTACTGTAATAAAAGTTACGTAAATGTGGTCTGTCTCAAAATACTTTATTTACCTAATATTTTCAGACTGTAGTTGAAACAGAGGGAAGCTTAACCCTGCCTAAGGAGGAGCTACTGCACTTATTTGTTGTGAAAGGATTATCCTATGAGTTAATTAACACATTTATCACTTCACATATTTACCGTGTGTGTGTGCATGTGTGCATGAGAACATTTACGTTCTAGTCAACAAGTTTCAAAAACAATACAGTATTATCAATATAGTCACCAGATTACACATTAGGTCCTCAGATTTCATTTATCTTATAAATGAAAGTTTATCTTTTTACCAACCTCCCCTTATCTCCCCCACCCCCATAATCATTGTTTCATTCTATTCCTATAAGTATGCCTTAAATAAATTTACACGTAACTGGTACCATACAGTATTTGTCTTTGTGTGGCTTATTTCCCTTAGCATTATGTCTTCCAGATTCATGCATGTATCACAAATGACAGTGTTTCCCTTCTTGTGAAAGGCTGAAATATTCTGTATATATGTGTGTGTGTATGTGTGTGTGTGTGTATACATGTGTGTGTATATGTATATATGTATCTTAACCTATTCATTTTCTTAACTTGTTCATTTTCTCTTTTTTTTTTAGCTTTATTTATTTACGCATACTAGAGCTTGGGTATAGGCCAGAGGTGTGGTGTGGTGAGAGGATTTACCAGAGACAAAGAGGTGAGCAGAACAGGCAGATTGACTGAAATACACTGCTGAGGGGAGCAGTGGGCCAGGCAGGAGAGGTCTGCTGCACCATGTGGGAAGCTCCCTGGCCGGGTATTGAACTTGTGCTGCAGTGGCTGCGGATTGCTTCATACTGCTGAGACTTTAACCTCTTGCACCACTGGGGAGGACCCAACCTGTTCATTTTCTTAACCTGTTCATCCTTTGGTACTTAGATTGCGTCTACATCCTGACACAATCTGCCTGTTCTGCTTCTGAAGAGTTTGTTCTGAAGAGTCTTGCGTGAACATGGGAATGCATATCTCTCTTGAAGTGATGATTTTGTTTCCTTTGATGTTTATTCAGAAATGAGATGACTGGCATCATATGGTAGTTCTACTTTTAATTTTTTTTTTTAGGAACTTCCATACTGTTTTCCATAATGGCTAAACCAGTTTACATTCCTACATAAATACCATTTTAAATGAAAAATAACTGTATTTTCTAAATAAAAAAACAAATAGTGAGGAGAGTGGCATTTACATTTTTACAAATCTCTTTAATGTTTGTCTTAATAGAAGACATCTGGAGTCTCATACCTACTTCTGTATTTAATCTGTTACAATATGGTGCTTTTTTTTTTTTAAAGATTTATTTATTTATACATACAGCTGGGGTACAGGCCAGAGGTGTGGAGTGGTGAGAGGCTTCACCAGAGACAGAGTGGGGAGCAGAACAGGCAGATCAGAAATACACTGCTGAGGGGAGCAGCGGGCGAGGCAGGAGAGGTCTGCCGCGCCATGTGGGATTCTCCCTGGCTGGGCGTCGAACTCGCGTCACCGCTGCCGTCAGCTCCACAGCCCAGCGCTTAACCGCTGCGCCACCAGGGAGGCCCAATATGGTGCTTTAATGACGGAATATGAAGACTATCTGGTCTCACATAGCTATGCAGTTGGAAAAGAATGGGGTATTAGCTTTTTAAAAAAAGATTTATTTTATTTTATGCATACAAGAGCTGGGGTGCAGGCCGGAAGTGTGGGGGTTGAGAGGATTCACCAGAGACAGAGTGGGGAGAAGAACAGGCAGATCGACTGAAGTACACTGCTGAGGGGAACAGGGGGCGACGCAGGCCAGGTCTGCTGCGCCATGTGGGTCAGCTCCCTGGCTGGAGATCGAACTCGTGCTGCAGTAGTTGTGGATAGCTTCATAGGCTGATTCTTAATGCCTTGCACCACCAGGGAGGCCCTAGCTTTTTCACATAATTGTGCTTATTCTTCTTTTATACAACACCAAAATTTGACAAATGGTAGTTTCATAGAGGTTAGTTGCAATGGGAAACTGGAAAGCACATCAATGACTTTTTTGTACTCTGTTCTATTAAAATTCCTTTGGTCCATCTTGCACGTTGAGTGACTGTTTTATCCATGTGTGATTTTGTAACACCATACATTGGTCATCTGGAAAAATTTGGTTCACTGAGATATACAAATCTTCCCAATGTTGATAACATTTCACTGTAGGATATTGAAAACCCACTTTTGTATCATCAACATTGATCTCATGGAAAAATCTTAAAGTGTCAGGCACTTGTCAATAAATTGACATATGGCAGATAGACATTTTCCACAATTCCAACTTTTGTTGAAAAGTTCAGGTTTTATTCACGGCAGCAGATGTCGTCCATTATTTTGCTTCAAGCGACAATCTCCTTTTTCATCTTTGAGGAAATGTCTGCCACATGCCCAAATCTAATAATTGTATTTTGTCAGTTACTCTTCCCAGTAAAAAGCAAGTAGTTTTCACAGCTCAAGTGATTGCACCAGAGCTTTTTCTTGAGGTAACCATCTCTCTTCAGTAGGCAGCAGCATTTCTTCGCTAAGAACCTTAGAAAGATGTGTTCTTAGAGATCAAGAGTTACTACAATCATCTTAAGTGACACTGATTTTTTTTTAAGATTGATTTATTTATGCATACAAGCTGGGGTGTAGGCCAGAGGTGTGCGGGGGAGATGAGAGGATTCACCAGAGACAGAGTGGGAAGCAGAACAGGCAGATTGACTGAAATACAGTGCTGAGGGGAGCAGCAAGGAGACAGGAGAGGTCTGCTGCACCATGTGGGAAGAACCCTGGCTGAGGAATCAAACTCCTGCTGCAGTTGCCGGTAGCTTCGCAGTGCTGAGACTTAACCCATTGTGCCACCAGGGAGGCCCAACAGCGATTCTTTTTCCTTTTTTTTTTTTTTAAAGATTTATTTATTTTTGCATACAAGCTAGGGTACAGGCCAGAGGTGTGGGGCGGCGAGAGGGTTCACCAGAGACAGAGTGGGGAGCAAACAGGCAGATCGATGGAAATACACTGCTGAGGGGAGCAGCGGGCAGGCAGGGGAGGTCTGCTGCACCATTTGGGAATCTCCCTGGCTGGGCTGCGAACTCGCCGCCATGTCTCTGCTGCCTACAGCTCCACAGCGCAGTGCTTAACCGCTGAGCCATCAGGGAGGCCCCACCGATTCTTTTTCTACGCAAGTGTGTGAAGAATACCAGGACGACCTGGACCACTGGGGGCTGCTGTGTGCTGTGGGCTGAACACCATGGATCTACCTACTCCCATTGCTTAGGGACGTGTGAGACCACTATTTCAGGAGAAAACTCAGGATTTTAGAAAGTTAGTCAACATTGAAAAAGAAGATCTTTGACAATTAGTGGGTGCTTGTTGAGTACAAGAAAACCGTAGGGCCCCGTGTATGTTGGTCTGTTCATTTTTGAGGCAAAGGTACAATTCTTCAGATAAGAAATGAACTCAGTCTTTATGTTTGCGGTTAAATCTCTAACTTGACAAGCAACCGCGCTGTACAGGTTTCCCTTCTCTGACTTTTCACCCACAGCGCAGAGGGTTGGTTAGCTCTCAGTTACCAGGAGCACTTCTCCCGCCAATGTGGAGCCATAACTTACCCTGTTACAGGCTTCAGTGACTTTTTCATTTCTACTCTGAAAAGCTGTAAGAAACCATTTTTAACTTTTAAAGGGTGCTTCATATCTACATTTAAAATAGGTGTTTCCTTCTTCTAAAATCTAAATGATCGGTCTCAAAATGATGCTGCGACTTGTCTGGTGATGTGATACTATTCAAAATGTTCTGGGGCCTCCCTGGTGGTGCAAAGGGTTAAGTCTCAGCACTATGATGCTATCTCAGCCCCTGCAGCACAAGTTCCATCCTGGCCAGGGTGATACCTACATGGCGCAGCAGACCTCTCCTGTCTCACCCGCTGCTCCCCTCAGCAGTGTACTTCAATCACTCCACCTGTGCTGCTCCCCACTCTGTCTCTGGTGAATCTTCACACTCTAGCACTTGTATGCATAAATAAATAAATCTTAAAAAAAAACACAGCAAAATGTTCTGTTTTACTGTTCTCGCTACAGTTTTAATTTTCATGAAATATAATTATTTTTATAAAAATATGTTACATTACCATGTAATGATTTATTGTTATTTTTTAATGAAGTTCTTGATAAAGAAAAAACAAAACAAAATGTTCTGTTGCATGACACCTAAAAAGATAAATTATTAACATTTACATACTGAGAGAAAAATAGATTTCATCATATTATTGTTTTTTATTTAATTTTGTAGAGCTTCTTTGGGTTATATTCCTTCTTTCTGCTGGTCAGAGAACGCTGCTATGTCATTTTCATCTTTTCCATTATTTTTAGGCAGATGGTACAGCTGTGGGTTGAGAAAGCAAGTCTTCTACTATATCTCTCTTAGACCAATGATGAACTTTTAATGTAAGAAAAAATACATTGTAAAGAAATAGTCTTAGGTGTTGGAACAAAATATTATTAAAATTAAAAATAACAATTTTAGATAAAACTTAGAAAGTTTTAGAAAGATATTTTTAGAAAGAAAATTTAGGAAGATATTTGAAAAACGTTTAAAATATTATTGCAAAAGAAAATAAAGTATATTTCTTATGTTTCCACACAGGTGCAAGGAAAACTTCAGAATTTTGAAATAATTTATTGGATAATAACACTGAAATTATAACAGATATAACTGAATATAACTAGAAAAAACTGAGTTAATATCTTGAAAATACATATATTTATACCATAAACTGACTTATTTAGAAAATATAAGAAATACATATACACATTTCCTTAATGTAATGTCACTGCTATGACATCATCATCACACAATATGTAGCTTCTGGAAAACTCCACTGTACACTTGTGAGAGAATGAGGGTGGAAAAGTAAATAATGTTTTACTATTATTATGAAAAAAATCTTGATCTCATGGGTCCCCCACCCCAAAAGAATTCTTTCCAGAGGATCCCAGACCACACTTTGAGAACTGCTAAACTATAATAATTTTTTAAAAGATTTATTTTTATTTATTAATTCATACAAGAGCTGGGTGTAGGCCAGAGGTGTGGGGAGTGAGAGGATTTACCAGAGACAGAGTGGGGAGCAGAATAGGCAAATCTACTGAAGTACACTGCTGAGGAAAGCAGCGGGCGAGACAGGAGAGGTCTGCCGCACCATGTGGGAAGCTCCTTGGCCTGGGATGGAACTTAGGCTGCTGTGGCTGGCAATAGCTTGATAGTGCTGACTTTAACCCCCTGCGCCACCAGGGAGGCCCTAAACTATAGTAATTTTTATTCTGTGGAATGGTATGCAGGTTTAAAACCAATGAAGTATATCTATTAAGAATTGTCATGTCGTAAGTTACAGAACAATGGAACCATGTTTACAATATGATAAACACAAACACATGAACAGATCCACATATTCTGTACTTAAAAATATGTATGTAGGCCTCCTCTGGTGGCACAACGGGTTAAGTGTTGCACTGTGGAGCTGTCGGCAGCTGAGGCCTGAGTTCGATGCCCGGCCGGGGAGATTGCCACATGGCGCAGCAGACCTCTCCTGCCTTGCCTGCTGCTCCCCTCAGCAGTGTATTTCAGTCGCTCTGCCTGTTCTGCTCCCCACTCTGTCTCTGGTGAACCCTCCCACTGCCCCATACCTCTGGCCTGTACCCCAGCTTGTATGCATAAATAAAAATAAATCTTCGAAAAAATATGTATGTAAATGCATGGAAAAGTTCTAGAAGAACACACTGTTAACTATTACTTTGGAGAAGGGTACAGGAATTTGGTGGTTTAATATGGATAACTTCCGCTTTACCTGTATTTTTTTAACTGATAACAAGCATTTTATAAATAATAGCCTTTCTCCATCTTTCTCCTGGGGTCATGTAAAATTTATACCATTTTGACATTTTTTTCAGATCAGTTAATAACACTGGTCAACACTGAGATCATTACTGACTTAAAAAGGCCCTAATCTGTAGTATCTTGGTGTGCTGAAGATGAATATAACCCTGAAAATTTTTTATTAACTCTCATTTTGAAGATATTTCATATAATTCATTTTATATGTTTCACCATGTAAATCTATCCAGTAGGACTGCAACAACATCCTCAATCAGCCTAGAATTACGTAATATTGCATCACATTGCGTAATATCATTGTGCACACATCACCTGGAGTTGATAGTATCATCTTCTATTGCAATGCAATACTACTGCCAGGTGGCTGCTGAAGTAAACTGATGTCAACAGTGCACTACATAAAGTCCTGTTGGAAAGGTTGAGCATTGAAAATATTTCAGACTTTGTGCAAGACAGTTTAAGCTACTGTTCCATAGAACTGTTATTATTTTATCCATTTAGGCACAATATAGAACAGTCATGCCTCGAAAGTGCTTTAATAGCGTGGACAATTTCTGCTCTATTTGTGGGGAAGTGACTTTTGCTAACCAGAAGAAAAGTATCACTTCTCAAGTGAAGAAGGCTTATTGTCTTTACTTCAGATGCAAGGTTGGTGACCAAGACAAGCTTTGGTCCCCGCATATATGCTGTGCTACATGTGCAACATGGCTTTCATAGTGGTTAAATGGCAAAAGACCATCAATGCCATTTGCAGTCCCCATGGTGTGGAGAGAGCCAAGCAACCACATAAAAGACTCTTACTTCTGCTTGGTTCCTCCTCTTTCCGACAGAACAAAGCAAAAAAAGTTGGTAATAGTCTATCCAAACATTCCGTCTGCATTAAGACCAGTTCCACATGGTGAGGGACTTCCTGTTCCAGAACCTCCAGCAGAATATTCTCTTGATTCATCTTATGAGGACAAGGGTGAGCCGACCTGTTCTTCTCCTGTTCCATCAGCATGCAATGATCCAGATTTTCACTGTGGTGCATCATCAACCCCACACAGACTAACACAGGAAGAACTAAATGACCTGGTTAGTAATATGGACTTATCCAAGAACAAGGCAGAATTGCTAGGATCAAGACTCCAGTAATGGAATCTTCTAGAAGATGTCACAATTACTTTATATCGAAAGCGCCACCAACAGTTGGAGCCTTTCTTCAGAAAGGAAAGTACTCTGGCATTCTGTTCCGATATTGAGGGCCTCATGAATGCCTTAGAAATCACTCATGACCCACAAGAATGGAGACTATTTCTAGAAACTCTGAAACTGAGTCTTAAGGCTGTGCTTTTGCACAATGGAAACAGTCTTCTATCTATTCCAGTAGCACATGCTGTCCACATGAAAGATGTTAGACTCAACCCACCCCTCCCCAGTGACAAGGGCACTGTGAAGAATCTCAGCAAAGATGTGTGACCTTGGAAAGAAACTCATGCCCCTACTACCCAGATGGGCCGCCACAGCCCTAATGCACCTGCAAGGCCACTGGCTCCAAATGGAGTTGCCCCGCCCTTGGAATTCTTTCACCCCACATAAAAACCCACCTCCCTATTTGCGGGTGCGACTCCACAGACCCCCACCTGGGATCTGTGAACCTCGCCCAAGAGTTGCTAATAAAGGCCTCTCTATCTTACATTCCCCTCTGCTTTGTTGCCTCTTCTATCGCTCAACCTTACAAAAAAGACATATGATAACTTAAAGCAGCTACTGAATTCCATTGAGTATAACAAGTACAGCTGGCACGTCTGTGGTCATTTGAAGCTAGTTGCCCTTTTCATGGGACTGCAACAGGGATATACAAAATACATGTGTTTCTTATGTGCGTGGGACAGCCGAGCAAGTGAATTGCGCTACTTGCGGAAAGAATGAACTCGCAGACAAAATGTAGCAGTTGGAGAGAAGAATATCCAGCACCCAGCTCTGGTCGAGGCTCACAAAATCCTGCTACCATCCCTTCACATCAAACTAGGTTTGATGAAGAATTTCGTGAAAGCCATGGACCGGACCTTGCCAGCTTTCCAATACCTACATGAAAAATTTCCTCGACTCAGCGAAGCAAAGATTAAAGAGGGAGTTTTTGTGGGTCCTCAGATTCGAGAGCTCTTCAAAGATGACCGGTTCAACAATTTGCTACAGGGTGACGCGAAACAAGCATGGAATGCTTTTCACCTAGTGTCTACAAACTTTCTTGGGAATGTTAGGGCAGAAAACTACAAGGAACTAGTAGAAGACATGCTGATGCAGTATCAGAAACTTGGCTGCAATATGTCTCTAAAGATCCACTTTCTTAATTTCCATCTGAATTTCTTCCCTGAAAACTGTGGTATGGTTAGTGATGAACATGGCGAACGTTTTCATATCGCATCAATGGAACAAAGATGTCAGGGAAAATGGTCCACTACAATGCTGGCTGATTACTGCTGGACACTCCCCAGAGATGCTCCTGAATAGCTGTACAAGAGACAAGCGAAGATATCTAACAAGTAGTCTATGACTTGATTTATTCCAGGTATTAACCGTAAACCTATTACTATTGGCAGCATTTTGTGATGTAAACATCAATTTATTGCAGATCACAAAAAAAACTAGAGCCAAAATTAGAATTTGACTGCCACATTCATGTTGAGCACATACAAATTGATAGGAAATGACTGATTTTATTTCAGTAACATGACTTTTGTAAAAATTTGTTGACCAGTGTAAGTGGACAGCTGTCACTGTTCTTTGGAGAATCATTATCACTAGGGTAAAGGGGTGTGGTTGCTAAATGCAACATAGGACACCCAAGTAAGTTTGAATTTCAAATAAACCAGCAATAAGGTTTTTATTTATTTATTTGTTTATTTTATTTTTAATAAAGATTTATTTATTTATGCATACAAGCTGGGATACAGGCCAGAGGCATGGGGTGGTGAGAGGGTTCACCAGAGACAGAGCAGGTAGCAGAACAGGCAGATCAGAAATACACTGCTGAGGGGAGCAGCGAGCGAAGCGGGAGAGGTCTGCCGCACCATGTGGGATTCTCCCTGGCCGGGCTTCGAACGTGCGTCGCAGCTGCCGACAGCTCCACAGTGCAGAGCTTAACTGCTGCGCCACCAGGGAGGCCCGGAATAAGGTTTTTAGGTTAAGTTTGTCCCATGCAATATATACTTAGGTTAAAAAATTATTTGTTTATATGAAATTCCGTTTTTCAATTTTGGTAAGTCTGTCAAGCTCATAAAGGTGACATGGGAGGACCCTCCCCTGCTGAGATGTGGGGTGGAACTCAGATCCATTGGCAGCTTGTTGATGCTCATTGGAGAGAGCTGGCCCCTTTGTGAGTCAGAATTCACCTGAGAATAAGACAATAAAGGGAGGATACTGGAGCAAAGCCACACTGCAAGTTGACTCTTGTCCTGATAATGACTTTGCAGCTTGTCAGATTGTGAGATATTGTTACAGAGCAAGGAGAGGGGCACCCCAAAACCCCCAAACTTGACCACTCTAAATATAAATAGGTTCTGCCATCCGCCACATCAAGACAAAACATGTGAGACCTTTAGTGCAAAGAAACTTTAATACAATTAGTGTGCAATACAGAACAGACAGAGAATATAGTTTCAAATCAAGCACCCAAAGTTACCCCTTGTGGGTAAAAGTCCACCCAAACGGGATTGGCCCAAAGCAAGACATGAAAGCCTGCCTCAAGTCTAAAACACCTTTTGTCAGGGACCCATAGAAAAGGGTCAGAAACAGTCAGACAAGTCTCGGGGGAAAAGGGCAAAATCAAAATCAAGATAAAAGCTGCCATGGTTAGCCTCCCCACGGGTCTCTCACCCACATCTGTTTCAACAAGTCCAGGACCAAGAGGCCAGTGCAGTTTCTTCGCATGTCTCTCTGCTCCATGTGTCTCCTTCAGGTCTCCTTCTGGGTCTCCATCCTGCTTCCTTCCTTCTCTAGTCTCCTCTCCAGCTTCTTGTCTCTCCTGCTCAGCTCCACTCTCCCTTGGATGGGGGCGGGGAACCTGGAACGTCCCCTTTTCCTGGGGACCATCCTCTTACAATATTATGGTGATGGGGGTAGGTGGGAAATGAATTGAAGGAAAGTTTTAAAGGGTGCTAGGGAAATTTTTTAAAAAAGATTTATTTATTTATGCATACAAGTTGGGGTACAAGCGAGAGGTGTGGGGTGGTGAGAGGGTTCACCAGAGACAAAGTGGGGAGCAGAACAGGCAGATCGAGGGAAATACACTGCTGAGGGGAGCAGTGGGCGAGGCAGAGAGGTCTGCAGCGCCATGTGGGAATCTCCCCAGCTGGGCTTCGAACTCATGTCGCCAGCTGCTGACAGCTCCACAGCACAGCACGTAACCGCTGTGCCAGCAGGGAGGCCCTAGGGAAATTTTTGTTTTTAAATACACAAATGTCTTCTGCAAAATGTAGCCTTTGGAGTTAGGCCTGCATAACTCCCCTGTAGCCACCATGAGCTTGGTAACAGTTCCTGTGTTTTTGGGCTCCAGCAGGCCCCTGGCTTTCATGCTACCTCATGGCTACCAAAGGATGGCTACTAAGGGGGTTTCTTTGAGGGTGGTCACTGGAAGAGCTTTCCTCACCATCTCCCTTCTTGTTCATTGGGGGCATGTACCTAGACCACTTTCTTCATCTCTTGTTTTCCCCATTTTTATCTAATGAAATTTCACCATCATCAGTCTTTTTCAGATGAACAAACTGATTTTTTCTTTCTTTCTTCTTTCAGATTTTGCCCAGAGAGAAATCTCTTGCTTTTTTCCAGCTCTCCAATTTGTTAACTTCCAACATTCTAAATAACCAAACAACTGACTACAAGGCCAACCAAGTAACTTACCTGTCTTGGTCTGTCTCAGCTGCTCTTGCAGAAACACTGTAATCTGGATGACTTAACCAACAAACCTTTACTTTTTTTTGTTTAAGATTTTATTTATTTTTGCATAAATAACTGGGGTGTAGGGACCTCCCTGGTGGCACAAGGGGTTAAATCTCAGCACTATCAAGCTATCCGCAGCCACTGCAGCATGAGTTTGATCCCCAGCCAGGGAGCTTGTAAGCACAAATAAATAAATCTTTAAAAAAAAAAAAAGAACCTGGGTGCCTGGGTGTAGGCCAGAGGTGGGGGTGTGTGTGAGAGGATTCACCAGAGACAGGGGGGAGCAGAACAGGCAGATCAACTGAAGTACACTGCCGAGGGGAGCAGCGGGTGAGTCAGGAGAGGTCTGCTGCGCCATGTGGGTCAGCTCCCTGGCTGTAGATTGAACTCAGGCCCTAGCGGTGATAATGCTGAGACTTAACCCCTAGGCCACCAGGGAGGTCCCAAACATTTACACTTCTTACAGCTGTGGAGTCAGGAAGTCCATGACCAAGGTGCTGAGTCAGGGAGGAGCCCACTTTCTTCTGGTTGCATCCTCACATGGTGAAAGTGTTGGGGGACTCTGAGAGGTCAGGGTCCTTGGTGTCTCACTAGTAAAGAATTTCATGAAACACGAGAATAAAGCCAGCAGTAGAGTTTACTAGAAAACAAAAATGCACAGCACCAGGCAGAGGGCAGTCTTAGAAAGTGAGAGGGCTGCCCCTAGACCGTGGGTTGCAGGATCTTTATGGGTTGGGAGAGGCCCCTCTTAACTATTTGTATTCCTCTCTTATTATTACTTCCCATCCCCAGAATATGAACTCCCCTTCCCTTTCTTTTTTTGAGTCAGTGAAACTTTGTGCACAGGGTAACTATGCCAACCCATAGTAGCTGTTCAATAACTTTTCCAGGCCTACTGGACTGGCCAGATCTTGTATGAGTCTTGAAATGAGGTGTTGGCACTAGCTGAATTTCAGCAAGGTTTCTTCCTGGTGGGTGCTCTGGTGCCCCTGTCTGTGCTACCTCTTACAAGAATGGTGAGAAGCATCTCTGCGGGTAGTATAAGGGTACTGATCCCATTCACAAGGGTTGCACTTAATGATCGAATCACTTCGCAGAGGCTCACTTCCTAAAGCCATAATGTTGGGAACATGAATTTGGGGGGACACATTTGGTCTGTAACAATATCCTGGAAACAAGGAGTGGAGGATGCTTCAACCAAAGGATGGACCAAAGCAAAGTGATGCTGTATTTCATACAGACGTCAGCTCTGAAGACGGCCTCTTTGGCTGTGAGCAATCCGCTTGTGTCACGTAGGCCAGGGGCAGGCTGGGGGGGCGTCTCCATGGGAGAAAAAGGGGGTTGGGTGCAGGTCAGGACAAGGACTGTTAATGTGCACTTCTGGAAAACATCAGACCTACAGTTGTTTGTCCCCAATTTGCCTTTTTTCCCCCTCTTTTTCAAATAAACACTACTGAGATATACTGTAAATACAGATAACATCAACATATATACTTCCTAGAATTTTGATCAAAGTATACATCTGTGTATCCACCAATCCCCATGAAGGCAAAGATCGTTTTCATCACTTTAAAAAAGTCCCTTTTGCCTAGATGCTCAGATTACCATTGATCCGGTTTCTATCACTGTATATTACTTTTCTCTATTCCAGAACTTTATATAAATTGTACATTTCTTTTGACTATATTTATGTAGTTTTTCCCATGTAGAAGTACAAAGAATTATTGCAGTTTTTATGGTTTCATTTTTTCACATTTAAATCTTGATACATCTGAAATTTATTTTGGTGTGTAGTATGAAAGGCACAGATCTCCTATTCCCCCAGAGAGCTATCCATTTGTCTCAACAACATTTATTGATATACTTATTTTTTTCCCCTCACTGATTTGAAATGCTGCCTTTATCATATATTAAATTCTCGGGCCTCCCTGGTGGCTCAATGGGTTAAGTCTTAGCACTATGAAGCTATTTGCAGCCACTGTAGCACAAGTTTGATCCCTGGTCAGGGAGCTTCCCACATGGCACAGCAGACCTCTCCTGCCTCGCCTGCTGCTCCCCTCAGCAGTGTACTTCAGTCAGTCCTCCTGTTCCACTCCCCACTCTGTCTCTGGTGAATCCTCTCATCCCCACACTCCTGGCCCGCACCCCAGCTCTTGTATGCATAAATAAATAAATCTTAAAAAAAAATTCTCAAGTTTGTGTTTGTATCTATTTTCGTGCCTTCCCTTCTGCTCCATTGATTTGCTTATTTATTAATGATACAACATAGTTTTCATTATGGCAACATTATTTTAAAGAATCTTATATGTTAGTTTTATATTACATTTTATATTAATCTTATAATAGCTCTTCAAAGAGCTAATTTTCTCCAGGGTTCCTGGACTAGTTATCTCTGGCTGTATATCGAATTGCCCAAAAACCTTTACCTGCAGTTTCTGAGTCAGGAGCAAGTGCGGTGCCTTGGGTCATGACTCAGGAGGCTACCACAGCCCGGCTGTCCGGCTGGCTCAGGGCTGAGAGATTTGCTTCCAAGCTTGCTCACCTGGTTGCTGGCCGCTGCCAGTTCTGCACCACAGGGGTCCTGCCTCAGGGGTGTGCAAGTCAAAGCAGCTAGTGACCCCAGGGAGACAGAGAGAGACAGGGAGGGCGGGATCGGGACCAGTGGCACGCTCTATATGCTAACCTCTGACTTTGCCAACCCTCGCATGGGGTGGACGGACCAGCAGAAGGCGTGAGCCCAGCCCACGGGGGCCGATAGGCCCATTGCAGAGGCTGCTGTGCCATCTCCAATTTTGTTTCTTTTCTTTTCACTTTAGTCACTTTTAGCGAGGGAGGGGGGGTGTTCATCCCTCTTATGAGACTCCTTCTACTTGTGCCAGTAATCCCCAAATATGTCTGATCATTAACTTGCTTTCTCGAGTGGTAGGTACCGCCTTTGAAACAGCCCACAGGCGTCTTTATGTGACTTTTACCACAATGGCATCAAACCTGCTTCCACCTCCATACGTAGCGCCCGGCACTGCGTTTATCTGATTCCCTCAGGACACCTTGGGTTATGGCGGTTGGGACCGAGATTTCATCATTCTGGTGGTTGCAGTATTTAACATAGCTCCTGGAACAAAGTAGGTATTCATCAAATATTTGGACCCAGGTGATAACCTGGGTGGTGGCTGGACTCCCAGATGCAGAAGAGGGCCTGGAGTGGCTTAGCCAATAGCCCTGGACACTGCCAGGGGGCCCAGCCGGTGGGAGGATCTGTTACACTGGTTTCAGGACTGAGGCTCATGGTCTCTGTTGCTGGTAGAAATGTCTCTGTGGCTTGGTACCCTGCTCAGCCTCCCCAGCTGTCTGGGTTGTGGCTGCCTGCCCTCCTTCTTCAGTGTGGGGTCTGGAGCCTCTTGGACCTGTTGTACACAAAAGTCAGGGACAGCTGGACAGATGGGACTGGGTCCTTGGTCAGCAGGGTATGCAGCAGCCTGCAGAATATTAAACATTACTCAGAAAAGGGGCTTCCCTAGTGGTTCAAGGGATTAAGTCTCAGCACTATGAAGCTATCAGCAGCCACTGCAGTGCGAGTTCAATCCTTGACCAGGAAGCTGACCCATATGGTGCAGCAGACTTCTCCTGTCTCACCTGCTGTTCCCCTCAGCAGTGTACCTCGGTCGATCTGCCTGTTCTGCTCCCCACTCTGTCTCTGGTGAATCCTCTCACAAACACACCCCTCCCCCACACCTCTGGCTTACACTCCAGCTCCTGTATGCATAAATAAATAAATCTTAAAAAAAAATTACTCAGGAGACAAGCCCTGCACTGCACTCCCCTCCCCTCCCTGCTTGACTTCCCCTTCCCAAGTTTCCTCCCCAGCTGTGGGGGAGGTCTTTTCTTACCACCACCTTCTTAATACTAGGGCTATAAATTCCGCGAATCCCTGAGTATTTCAGATAGAATCAGCAGGGCCCGAAACCCAACCTGCTGCATACTCACATCCTCACACAGTAGCAACACCAGGCCAAGAGGTTCCTCATATGCACTCAGGAAAGACAGGAGCACAAGCAGGTAAGACTGAGCCAGCACCACCTCACCCAAGGCAGGGAGGCTGCCTAGCTGGGGGTCCACTGCTTTTGACTTGTTGTGCTGATGCTTCTTTCTCCCTGATGCTATCTGCAGCCTAGTCTTTATTTCTCCCTTAATTCTCATGAGAAATCAATTATCAGAGCTGGTCACACCACCCAACTCAGCTCCTTGTCTTACTGGAGGTGCAGATGAAGCCAGAGAGGGGAATGGACTTTTAAGACCACACACTTTCAGTTAACATCTTCCTGTATCTCCCTTTCCTGATTTTCAATATCTCTAGCTATCTCTGTTTTTTTTTTTTTTTAAAGATTTATTTATTTATACATACAAGCTGGGGTACAGGTCAGAGACGTGGGGGCGGCGAGAGGGTTCACTAGAGACAGAGTGAGGAGCAGGACAGGCAGATCGATGGAAATACACTGCTGAGGGGAGCAGCGGGCGAGGCAGGAGAGGTCTGCTGCACCATGTGGGAATCTCCCCGGCCGGGCGTCGAATCCACGTCACTGCTGCAGACAGCTTCACAGTGCAGCGCTTAACCTCTGCACCACCAGGGAGGCCCCTCTAGCTATCTCTGGTCTTGACCCTACATTTTGTTTTCTTTCCATTTCCTTTTCTCTTCTTTTCTGTCTTTGGACTTAGTGGTAGAGGGCATCTTTTCCAAGAAGGGACTCCATCTTTGGATTTCTGAATTATTCAGTATGGAAATGGGGATTTAGGGGACAATGGCAGGTTCTGCGTTCTTCTCTGCCCAGCTGACTGTTTCAGAGTCAAGCAAGTGAGAATAAGGACAAGTGAGCAAGACCCTGGGCCCCTGGAAACTGCTCCTTCTTGGATCCTTCTTGGAATGGGAAAGGGAACTAGGGAGATAAATGGTGGCTGGCCAGTCTCTCTTCACTTTACCTGCAACAGGCCAAAGCCACTTTTCTTTACCAGTTGGTGCTCTTTCTTGCAAACCACCTTCTCAAGTTTAGACAATCAAGACTTGGTGAGAACTGATACAGACCTCAGAAGGGACAGCTACAGACTTGCCTGAAGGTGGGATCAGCGTCTCAGAGCTGCTGTAACTCCAGTCGTCCAGCAGGGGGAGTCCTGTCCTGATAAAAGGCTGGTCCTCTCGTT
>PVIJ01011947.1:39583-52326 GCA_004024925.1 Scalopus aquaticus
GAGAGAGAGAGAGAGAGAGAGGAAGAGAGGGAAGGAGGGAGGGAGAGAGAGGGGAGAGGGGGAGAGAGAGAGAGGAGTCTAGGAACTACAGAGGGTGTTTTTGGAAATAGGGTATCAGAAAAGACATAAATTGAAACCAAAACTGACCCTCTCAAAGAAAAGCATTTATTCACCTTCATTGTGACACTGATATAGACTGATATTTAATCTCAAACTTGCCAATAATTTCTGAGTGGCACCCATTTACTTATCTTTTATAGATAACGACCCCTAACTCAAGGGAAGTGGGTTATGCAGGGGTTGCTAAGGAACGAGGAGAGATGCAGTTGGTACTGGCAGGGGTTGCTTAGTAACCAGAGTCCCTTGGTGATGGAGTGGCCAGAGCAGGTCTGGAACTGATAAGGGTGGACAGAGTCAGCCCACTCCTTAGCCTCCTGAAAGCACATGCCTGTTGGATCCTTCACTCAGAACTGCCAAGGCCTGCCTCTCCTCGGCAACCTGCCATTCTTGCACATAGAAAGTATACCCCAAGTCCCTGAGTGCTCTTGATGACCCCTTGCTCCCTACCCACTTGCCTCCACATGAAGCTGATCTTTCTGGGATTCAGAAATGAGTAGGCTCCTGAGTCAGCGAATGGGAATCTCCCACTGAGGGGAGCAGGAGCCTTGTGGCTCGCTTTGATGTGGACCTGGGACTTTGGACTTTGGATAAAAGAGGGGGGGTCTCCCTGGTGGCACAGCAGTTGAGCGCTGCGCTGTGGAGCTGTCGGCAGCGCACGATGAGAGTTCGAAGCCCGGCCAGGGAGAATCCCACATGGTGCAGCAGACCTCTCCTGCCTCGCCCGCTGCTCCCCTCAGCGGTATATTTCTGATCTGTCTGTTCTGCTCCCCACTCTGTCTCTGGTGAACCCTCTCACTGCCCCATGCCTCTGTACTGTACCCCAGCTTGTATAAATAAATCTTAAAAAAGAGGGTCCCCTAGACAAGCATTTCTGATGTTTTCCCACTTCTTCACATCTGAGTCTTCCTTGCCAGGTCCTCACCTTGCACATACTTGCAGTGGACACCCCTTTCCTCCCATTTCTGGGGAAGAGATCCTGAGACCGCGGTCACCACACTCATACCACAGCCTGGTTTGGGGCTGCTTTGACTGGTCCAGGTTCCTCATAGCCTCCTTCCCTGCGGCACAGTCTGGGGGAGTCATTTGGAGCCATAGTCTGCTTTTGAAGTTGGAAATTCATAAGTTTGTTGCTTGGAAATGAAAGTTGCTAAAGTTGCTAAGTTCACTGCTTGGATACTGCTGCTTGCTGGGGCGGAAAGCTGCTGGGAAAGTCTCTGTGCTGTGCTGCTTGTCCACAGTAGTAGCTGTGGTTACCTTGACCCCCTTCCTAAACAATAAAGTTTATGATGGATGGGGTAGGTAAGTTTCCTTACGCAAACTGTATAAAAACCTGCAATTCCTGTAATTTGGGGCTCAGATTTTTGGGAGTTATCCACTGGGCCTGCCTGTGTGACAATTAAATCTCTCTCTCTCCACTTCTTTGAGTCCTGCATGATTTCTCTAGGAAAGTTGCCGTAACACTTTCTCAGTCATGAGCCCCTGTTTTTTGTATCCCAAGCACAGAGGTGTCCCTCTTCTCTCTCAAACACCCTGGACACTCACACCCTTTGCTCCTCCTCTCAGTCTGTCTACTGAGACTAGGCACCTGTCCTGCTCTGTCCTCCATCAGGGCCCTCCTCCACCTGCCAGGCCCTGTTTGCCCATCACTTTGCCAGTGCTGACACTCTCCAGCAGGTAGAATGAGCCCGGCACCCGTGTCTTCTACATCCTGACCCAGTACCCTGAGTCTCAGGCCCCTCAGGGTTCTGGCTCAGAGAAGAGCAATGGAGATGCCCTTAGCGGTCCGCTGAGCTGCTGCTGCTTCTATTCCCTGGCAGGCTGCTCCGGGAATTCCTTTGTGACCTGAGTGTTTCACACAGAGAACTTGTTTTTAAACTTCCTTTGTGCAGAAAGCATCTGAGAGAGAATTGAGAAATTGGCAAGTTTGTTTCTGAGAAGAGAGCAGGGTAGCTTAGTTTTTGAACTAATTTTGAACTTTGAAGGCTTGAATTTTAAAATTTACCATGACTAGTTATCTCTACTTTTATTTATTTATTTTTAAAATATTTATCTATTTATGCATACAAAAGCTGGGGTGCAGGCCAGAGATGGGGGGTATGTGTGAGAGGATTCACCAGAGACAGAGTGGGGAGCACAACAGGCAGATCGACTGAAGTACACTGCGAGGGGAGCAGCGGGTGAGGCAGGAGAGGTCTGCTGCGCCATGTGGGAAGCTCCCTGGCCTGGTATCGAACTCGTGCTGCAGTGGCTGCTGATAGCTTCACAGTGCTGAGACTTAACTCCTTGTGCCACCAGGGAGGCCTCATCTCTACTTTTAAACACTTTTTATTGTGTAGCATAACATACACACACAAAATATATACATCTCACACACATACACATACATACATGTACATTTATATGCATGTATACATGATATATATTATATGTGTGTGTATATGATATATGTATATAATTTTAATGGACAACATGTAGCAATTAATCATTCATAAAATTGTAAGGAGCCAGGGAAGTGTGCTCTTAGGGCAACAATGAGTCACACCACCTTGCCAAAAGACGTGAGGTGGCAACAATGTAGGTCATGAGGCATGAAAAGTTGATGTCTTCCCAGTAAGACCTTCAGGCTAGAACTTGGAGTTCAGCACAAGCACTCAGCTTCCTGCTATTGCTGCCCGCACACCTGCCCGGCATCTCCTGATAGCACCAAGATGCTGTTAATAACACATCAGCCTTACCAGCCCTCCCCTGTGCCAGAGATTATATAAATAAACGTTGCACCACGACTGGGTATGTCCACTCTGCAACAGCCCACCTGGTCCCAGCGTTCACTAACACATTTGATTCCTGTCTTTTCTCGTCCTCCCTCAGATTCTGCTTGACCCGGCTGGGCCGTGGCAGGTGGCGCCTGAACAGGGACCTGTACTCGGAGTACGAGGAAACTTCAAGGATTCAGGGTAAGGAGATGCTCTCCAAGGGGGCTTGTGATTGTGAGGTGGAGAATGAGTTAGAACCGGGTATAAAACATGGGCCAAGGATACTTAAGGGTTAAAAGCTAACCCCTCTTAGGTATTATAGAGAAGATAAATGAAGCGAGTGGCACCTAGAGTAGTAACAAGTTAGAATAAAAAATTATCACATTAGCTAATGTTCTTTTGGTTTGTGTTAAAGCAGCTGTTCATTTAAACTAGAATATGGGACAAATAAATACTGAAGAAGAAACTTCACCGAACTCCCCTGAGTCTGACCCTGATCGCGCTCCTTCTCCAGCGGCTTGTGCTGGGGAATTTTTCAGTCAAGTAGAGGGTGCTACTGCACTATCTACTAGATTCTTTGATAAATTTCAGAAAATCCTAAAGGCATTTCAATCTCTTACCACCACTCCCAATCTGCCAATCTCTTGGGATCTTTTAAAAGTGGTGGGCTACAAGGTACCAAGGCGGCAGTTAAAAGATCCCTTGACAACCATCAAAAAGAGATTCCCCTGGTAACCTGGTAAAATAAACTTGTATTCAAATAATTGGGAAAATGTAGGGCACTAGCCAAGTCACTCAGCCTTGCACCAGGGCTACATCCTGACCCAGTACCCTGAGTCTCAGGCCCCTCAGGGTTCTGGCTCAGAGAAGAGCAATGGGATGCCCTTAGGGGTCCGCTGAGCTGCTGCTGCTTCTATTCCCTGGCAGGCTGCTCCGGGAATTCCTTTGTGACCTGAGTGTTTCACACAGAGAACTTGTTTTTAAACGTCCTTTGTGCAGAAAGCATCTGAGAGAGAACTGAGAAATTGGCAAGTTTGTTTCTGAGAAGAGAGCAGGGCAGCTTAGTTTTTGAACTAATTTTGAACTTTGAACTGCTTGAATTTTAAAATTTACCATGACAAGTCATCTCTACTTTTATTTATTTATTTTTAAAAGATTTATCTATTTATGCATACAAGAGCTGGGGTGCAGGCCAGAGGTGGGGGTGGTGAGAGGATTCACCAGAGACAGAGTGAGGAGAACAGGCAGATCGACTGAAGTACACTGCTGAGGGGAGCAGCGGGTGAGGCAGGAGAGGTCTGCTGTGCCATGTGGGAAGTTCCCTGGCCGGGCATCAAACTCGTGCTGCAGTGGCTGCCGATAGCTTCATAGTGCTGCGACTTAACCTGTTGTGCCACCAGGGAGGCTCGTCATCTCAATTTTTAAACATTTTTTATTGTTAACATAACATATACATTAAAAAGTATATATATCTCACACATGTACACATACACACATGTATGTATATATGTATGTGTTGTGACAGCTAGTAGCCAGCTCACAAGAACCCACATGTATGTATATACATATGATATATATAATCTTAATGGACAATATATAACCATTAATCAGTCATAAAATAGAACACTTTTAGCACCCCAGAAGCCCCTTGCATTGCCCCCTTCTCAACCATAACCCCCCTTTTACTCCAGAAATACCCACTCCCTTAAATTTTGTGATAATCACTGTAGTTTTATCACCTGTTTGCATTTTTGAACAATAGAATTATTTTGCCTGTTTCTGAAACTTGTATATGTAGAATCACATATTCTTTGGTGTCTGGCTTCATTCCCTCAATGTATTTTTAGATTCATGTATGGGGCCTCCCTGGTGGCACAAGCTATTGTCAGCCACTGCAGCATGAGTTTGATCCCTGGCCAGGGAGCTTCCCATATGGCGCATCAGACCTCTCCTGCCTCACCCGCTGCTCCCCTCAGCAGTATATTTCAGTAGATCTTTCTGTTCTGTTCCCCACTCTGTCTCTGGTGAATCCTCTCACCCCCTGCACCTCTGGCCTGTACCCCAGCTCTTGCATGAATGAATAAATCTTAAAAAAATAAATTCAGGTATGCTGTTCAAGTGGCATTTCAGTGCATTAATTTTCATTGTTGTATAATATTCCATTATATAAATGCAATACAATTTGCCACTCTTCTTTACCATTAGTGAACATTTAGGCTTGTTTCCAGTTTGAGGCTGTTACAAAGAATGCTTGCTATAAAGGCACTGCCTTGAGTGTGAAACTGCAGAGTTAGAGGGTTATATGGGCAGCTTCCAGGATAGTGCTAAACCATTTTCCAAAGTGGTGGTGTTTACACTCCTTCCAGCAGTGAAGAAATATCTGTTGATATCTGTTTTTGCCAACTAGAAGAAGTTCAGTAAAATTAAAAATTGGTATAATTATTTGTTTGATGTCTGGCACCCTTACTCTACTGGGAAGTTTCACGCGGGGAATGTGGGGGGTGGGTGTCTGGGGTCAGAGTTCGCCATGGTATCACTATTGCCCGATGCTCGACCTGTTGCAAGTGCTCAGGCGTACTCATGACATAAATGGGAAAATAACCCTGTCTGTGAGCACTGGGTCTCACATTTGAATTTGCCTGTTCTATAGAGAGATAATTTTCCCAGGCAGGTTTTCTGACCTGAGGCTCACATGTTTGAAATTCACCCTGACTTACTTGACTCTCCTACTCGGGGCTGCTGGCATTGACTGTCTGAAGGAGTTGGGGATAGATTACCATCATACTCACTCACGGCATCAGTGATAAGTGAAGTCAAATCTTCCCCCAGGGCCGAGTTCAGCAGGAAGCAGACCAGACACCACTGCCATGCTCCGAAGAGTGGCCTGGGTCCACCGAGGCCTGTTTCACCCCCGCGGGGTGCTGTCAGCACGGATGAGCAGCAGTGGAATATGCCAAAAAGGTGTCCTAGCTAATCGGGTAGCCGTCATCACGGGGTCCACTGATGGGTGAGTGTTGGGGCTTGACTGTCCCCCACAGGGATCCTACACCCGTACTCCAGGGGGTAGAGCAGGATACAAGCTTATTGATTTCCAGGGCTAAGTAGAGGGGGAACAGTGGCGAGGGTCTGAGACTATTTTGTTCCCTCCATCTCTGCCCACAGGATTGGCTTCTCCATCGCCCGGCGTCTGGCCCAGGACGGGGCCCACGTGGTGGTCAGCAGCCGGAAGCAGCAGAACGTGGACCGGGCAGTGGCGGCCCTGCAGGGGGAGGGGCTGAAGGTGACGGGCACCGTGTGCCACGTGGGGAAGGCCGAGGACCGGGAGCGGCTGGTGGCCACGGTGAGGGGCGGGGTGGCAGGACACAGGGAGGAGAACACACAGAACCGTTCCCTCACTGCTCAGCCCTGGGAGGGGGGCAAGGACTGGGATGGAGGCGGGGAGGCCAGAATATAGCCTGAGACCATGATTGCTCAGGCTAGCTGAGTAGGCCACATGATTCACACTGACTCTCTGGAAAGTGAGCTGTTCATAGAGGACCCTCATCCCCCATCCCACACCTGGGACAACCACAATTGAGGAGCATCTTAAAGGGATTTCCCTATCTCAAGCTCCCAGAGGAATTCCTGGAGAAGATCATCCTCCCCTGAGACCTTCAGCACCAGCAGGCCTGCCTTTGGGTCTCTCTCAGACACTTGACCTTCACGGAGAGTTCGGTTCTCATGGGAGCCTGTGACCACTCCTGGCCAGTATCTAACCTTCAAACTTAGGCTCAGTGCCCTGTGCACCGGCTGCTCTGGAGGGCAAAGCCTCCTCAGGCATCTTCACGCCCACCCGATCCTTCATATTCCCCTTCTCCCCAGGTCCAGGAGCACTGTGGGGGTGTCGACTTCCTGGTGTGCAATGCTGCGGTCAACCCCCTGGTGGGGAGCATTCTGGGGACTGATGATGTGGTGTGGGACAAGGTGAGGCCCAGGGAACAATCCGAAGGGTCTGAACTGCCAGTTCTGCACTGGGCTCCACCCCCACCAGGCTTCCCCCCTACCTCTCCCCACACACTGCGCTACAGGCAGGCACTGGGTTACAGCTGGGAACTTGTTCCCCGAATGTGCTGTGATGTGACGTTCTAGTTTGTGTGTTTTAAAGCTGGTTCCTGCACTTCCCTCCTTTCTTTTCTCTTCCTGTCCCTTTTGCATTGGTTTGTTCAGCAAATATTTAGTGAGGGCTTGTTTTGTCCCAGGCACTGCTCCAAACTCTGGGAAAAAGTCTCTGCTCTTGGGAAGAATCAAGAATAGTAAGGTGTCTGCTCCCTGTCGACAGTTCGTATTTTTACATCCTTGGGACACATATTGGTGACCATGTCTATTGCTGCAATCTCCCCTCTCCTAAATTAGAGCTCTTTACTGTCCCTCAGGTGAGCCTGCTGCGCCTCCTGGGCCCACCTGTCAGCTCTTTGTGGGCTCAGACTTCCAATCTGGTAACAGTCCACTTAGCAATCCTGCCACCTGGTCCAGGAGAGCCGTAGTGGAATGCCTTGAGGTCCATCTCAGGCTCTCTTAAGATTCCTGTTCTGTTCACGCCTGTGTTTTGTTCCCTAGACCCTCTGACAGATAAGAAGGACAGGGGTGGAGTCCACTGTTGGCATCCCCCTCGCCCAAGCACTGGGCGAAGCTGTTCCTCTGCCCTCCCTGCTCTCTACACTCTGCCAATATCCTCCTCAGGCTGGTCGCCCCGAGTATTTGCCCTTGGCAGGCTGCCTTTGCCGGCATCCTCAGAGCTGCCTGAAATCTGAGCTCCCTGCAGCTACTGCAAGCAGCCTCCCCAGGCTCTTCAGCTGCGTCCTTGATGTCTCTGGAGGATTATTTGTGATTAGGTAGCTGGGATTTCATTACCGGCAGTCTTCTAGCTGTCCTGAGTCATTTTCCCTTTTATTGTCTCACTTCATGGGATCATGACTCTTTTTCTTGGAACTGGTTGGAATTACCCACCTCCTCCCCCGAAACTGGGTGTACTTGCCGCAGCCCCACTTTACTTTCTCTGGTGCTCCTCTGTTCTCCATGCTTGCTTCCTCACAAGCAATTCTGTACTGTTGCTCAGAAATCACCCCCAATCCCACTGCCATTACCTGGGACATGAAATGGTTACGGCCCGAGTGTAGAAGCTGCCCAGTGCTCTGCTATGAACTGAATGCAATTTTTGGTGGGTGTCCCGTGAGGGAATTCCTACTCACTCATTTTATCCTTGAGCCAGTGGGAGCTCTTTCTAGGGCCGGACTCAGCTGGTGGGAAGTCTTTCCTCCCTCCCCCTGCCCGCCCCATCCCTTTTCCTTTGAGGATTTCTGCACATACCCTTCTCAGCTTCACGTCCCTCCTCTTTTTTCTTTTCTGATTGAGCAGGTTTCTTCAGCAAGGGAGAGACTCACCTGGTTCATGTTTGGCTCCTGAGTCCAGGAGGGGTTCATCTTACCCCACTGCCCAGTCTGACACACATCTGAGACTGGGGACTCTGACCAGGAAGCCCTTAGCCTACCCCCAGTTCCTTTTTGGGGATCTCTGTTAGACATATAAGCTACTTTTTTGCCACCTTGGGTGTCATCCTCAACCCCAATAACCTGTCATCCACGGAGCCTCAGCATCACTCAGTTGAGGCATTTCCTTTGTCCATATCTAAGGATATGGGAAGATGTGGGAAGAATGGTGGATAGACCTGGCCGCTTACAGATGGGTGGCCTCGTTGCTTAGAGAAGCGGGCCACAGCTGACCTCATTAAAGACAGCACCCACAGAGGGATCCCTGGTGCCACCTGAGTCCCAGCTGGTACTCTTCTCTGGATCTTTGCATCTTTCCTTGGCAGTTCCTCTCTTACTCATTCCCTGCCCCCAGACCTAGCAGACGGAGTTCCCTGATGAGGGTCAGGGACCGTTATGTCTGAGCCCAGACCCAGGCTTTCCAAGCAGGCTGAGTCAGCTCCCAGGACTGCAGTCTCTGTTGTGTCGCCTTCTCTGTCTGTCGTGGGAAAGCTCAGAGCCAAGTCTGCAAGAAACTGGTGTGTAGGTAGGCCTCATAGCGTGTACTTTTTGTGAACAAATAATAGAATAAGGTTCAGACTTGACTGCATGCTGTGAACTGTAGGTACCAAGCTCACTTTTGCTTTTTCTTATTTTTCAACACTTATTTTTCCTATTCTCCATTTCTTAACACATAACACCTTTTGATTCGTTTTATCCTGTTGCATTGTGAATATGCTTTAGTTCTACTGGGATGAGGCAAGAGCCCAAACAGGGACAAGGACACAAAGATGAGTCTTCCAGGAATTCCCCCGCTTTTAGCACCCCCTTCCCTTCCACCTTCTCTGCCTTCAATCTTTTTTCTGATGGCCTCTGCTTCTAATTCCTATCTGCACAACCAGAGAGTAGCCCAGTTTCTTCCATGTCCTGACCCTTCCCTTCCTTCACCCCAATCCTGAGCAGCTCACATTTTTTAAAAATGTATATTTTTATTGTTATTTATGCCTTTTACATTTTGTATTCCCCTTGGGTAACCCACCACCAATTCACCCGTGATCCATCTCCATGGTCCCTTGTGTTCTTTTCTACTCCATTTTGTGTCCTTATCCTCCCCCTCCCCCTCCTACCCGCTGAGTGTCTCTCTCCTATTTGGTTTCCCTATAGTCCTGTTATAAGTGAAACCATTCAATATTTTTCTCTTTCTTTCTGGCTTGTTTCGCTGAGTATGATCCCCTCTAATTCCATCCATGTCACTGTAAATTGCATGTGTTTATCTCCTTTGAATGCTGAATAGTATTCCATTGTGTATATGTACCACATCTTCTTGATCCAATCATCTATTTTTGGACATCTGGGTTGCTTCCATACCTTTGCTATTGTGAACAGTGCCACAATGAACATACGGGTGCATGTATCCTTTCAGATTAGTGTTTTTGTGTCCTTCGGGTAGATTCCCAAAAGTGGGATTGCTGGGTCGTATGGAAGAGCAGCTCACATTTTTAGTGCTTTGCTCATAGGCTGTCACTTAGCCTGATTAAGTATCAAATCACTAGCAAGTTGGAAACATCTGAGTCAGAAGAGGGATGATTTTCTCCACTATGCACACATCTGGGTTTGCTGTACAAATTGTAGGATTGCAAGTCGTTGCAAGGCTGATCGTGTCTCCCTCTACTCTCCACCATGCCCCTGATCTGATTTCAGATCCTGAATGTGAATGTGAAGTCCCCAGCCCTGCTGCTGAGCCAGCTGCTGCCCCACATGGAAAACAGGGGGTGAGGGAAGGGGATTGGGACTGGTGGGGGTTGGGGAAACTGAGGCGCAGGAACTGGGTCTGGAGGGACAAGGGCATGACCAAGAGAGGGGAGGACAGAAGTCTCTGTAATCCCCGCGCCCTCCCTCTGTCCTGCCTTATCCTTGTGCATCTACAGCGTTGAATGCTAATGACTCTGGAGTGGGGTGATATTCCAGGGCCCAGAGAGCTGTCCTGGCTGTGGCTCCCCAGGTGTGAGACAAGGCTATGCTTCGCTCCTTAGCTTGTGGGCTGTCCCTTTCTGCTTTCCTCATAGTTGGACAGTTCCTTCTGGATAATTTATAAGCTGTGATGGGGCTTGCCCCCTTTCGTCCACAGGGGCAAACCTGTCCTAGCCCTTCTTCATTCTGTTTCTTGGTCTCCAGGGACCCCGCTTCTGTTCCAGATTCTGTATGACTGACTGCACTCCACGTGTGTCCCCAGCAGCCTCGTGTTAGGGACCTGGGCCACCACTTCCCTCAGAGAGCATCCGCTCCTCGGCACCTTCCTGCAGACACAACCTTAGGGACTGACCGGGGACAGTCGTGGGTGGAAGGAAAAGTTCCTGACTGTCATATTTTGCTTCCTATCTCCTGCTCCATTTCTTCTTGGAGGTCCCTGTTGATGGGCACGCACTGTCAGGTCCAAGCGTCTTCACCAAGCCCACCCTGCCCCTCCCCACACAGGCTTTGTGTTCACCTCTCCTGTGAGGAGAGACTGAAGAGTATAATGGATTGAGCATGGATACTAAGGTCAAAGAAATAGGGTTGGAATTCTAGCTTTGCCACTTAATGACTATCACTAATCCTCTCTGAGCCTCAGTTTCCTCAGCTGCGAAATGGGGATAATAACAGGACTTGTATTACTGTTGTGGGAACTGCATTTTACCATGGATGTATTATATAGCACCTCAACCAATGGTGAGTTATTAGCGTCCTCTTATTTGTGTGTGTGTGTCTGTCTCTTCTTAGGAATGGTTCTGTGATCCTGGTCTCTTCCATTTCAGCCTATTTGCCACACGTGGTGAGTGTTTGCTCCTCGTGTTCCTGGTTGGGATAGAGGAAGGGGTTCCCCAGAGCCCCACAGGGACAGTGCCTGGGCAGACCCTGCCTTCCTCCTGCTGCCCTGGCTGAGCCCATGTGGCTGCTGGGTCCCCAGATGCAGCTTCTGATACCAGACAGGAGTTGGGTGTGTGCCTGAGTGTTGGGCTTGGGAAACCTCAGTGGGTGAGGTATCTAGCTGATATTTCCTTCACTCCCCCATTGCATGTCACTTCCCAGGGCCTGGGTGCCTACAATGTAAGTAAGACAGCCCTGCTGGGTCTCACCAGGACGCTGGCGTTGGAGCTGGCGCCCAAGGACATCCGGGTGAACTGTCTGGTTCCAGGATTGATCAAGACTGACTTTAGCAAAGTGGTGAGGATGGGGTATGTCCCCTGTGGCCAGCCTGGTTCATCAAAACCCTCCCAGCAACTAAGGGGTAATGGGGTGACTGAAGCCTCAGAGCGGCATCCTTACGGCGGGGATCCTCAGGGTCCACTGAACTCAGCTGTGACCCAGCCCATCGACTCCTGAAAGGGCAGCCCTCGGGCCCTCCCACCCCCTCATTTTAGCAGCACTGACTCTTTCATCTCTTCCCTTTGCCTAGTTACACCAGAATGAATTTTTCTTGAACCAGTTTAAGGAAAAGCATCAATTGCAGAGGCAAGTGGGTGCTTTAGTGGCCCGGGCACGGCTGAGTCTATTTGAAGAGCAGACTCTTCCCTGTCTACTGGCCGTTCCTTTTGCTGAAGTCTGGGTCTACACAATCCGGGAGGGTGCAAGTAGTCCTGCTGATCCGCCCTGCCCCTCCATGGAGCCCCCGAGCAGCCGAACCAGAGTTTGAGCTACTGTCCTGATTCTGTGCGTCTTCCATGCAGGATCGGGAGGCCTGAGGACTGTGCGGGGATCGTGTCCTTCCTGTGCTCTCCAGATGCCAGCTACATCACCGGCGAAAGCATCTTGGTGGCCGGCTTCTCCCCTCGCCTCTGACACGGCTGGGGGCCTGTGGATCTGGTTTTAGCCTCAGGATGGGCAGGCTAGGAGGTCATTAATTTCCAACAGAATCAGAAGCCCTGCCAGACTAGCAATTTGGGGGTTCACTCATGTCAAGCTTGAGGAAGCACCCCCAGCCCTCTCATTCTCAGGCCCCGTCTGCTGTGCTCCAGCCAACTTGGGAGTTTTGGTGGGGGGAGGGGGGCTTTGGCGCTGAGGATTTCATGAGGTTGCTGCTCTGGAGGAGCAGCCCAAGAGGTAGATGTTCTCAACCTGAATTTGTACATAAAGGTGGATGTGACTTTCTTCTTTAAGTTCACAAAAGCTGTGAAGCTCAGAAAATGTTAAGAACCACCAGCCATGGGGACCTAGTGAGAACGCCTGAGTGCTTCCCTCACCTCCCACGACTGCCCAAGAGGCTTAGTCTCCCGAAGGGTCCCGGCTTCTTCTGTCCTTTGTTCTTTAAACACTTCTTTTCAAAAATAAACTCAAATTGATCCTCAAGTCTGGAAATTCATGGTTCGGGTGGATACAAGGGCGACAT
>PVIJ01011948.1:0-52203 GCA_004024925.1 Scalopus aquaticus
GGCCTCGGGAGCCTCAGGAGCAGGCAGTCTCCGCAGAGCAGCAAGACGGGCACAGGGATGAGCCTCTCCAGGTCCAGTGGCCTGGGGAGCTCTACCCCTTCAGGGGTGCGGACCTGCCTCCCAGTGGAGGTGGGGCTCCATCCTAATCAGGAAGGGCAGAACCTGGGATGGGAGGGGAGCCTGGGGCAGGGATGGGGCCTGGTCTACCACACTCCAGCAAAGTGCAGAATAAAAGAACTGAGCTGACTCTTGGTTCTACCACTTAAAAGCTACGTGTCTACTTCTAGCCTGTAGATGATGTTCTTTGAGTCTCAGCTTTGTTTTTGGTAAAATGGAGATAATTCCTACCTGCAGGAATTCTGCATAGATCAAATAAGATAAAAATGGTGGAGGACACGGAGTGAAGGAAGATGACAGGGTGTTGACCGGGGGCTTTGGTAGAGGGTGAGAAAAGCATGTGCCCATGCTGAGGTGTGAAGTTGTACTCCCCAAATTACATAGTTATATAAACAAATGGCAAGTCAATAATTTTTTTTATTTATACATACAAGCTGGGGTACAGGCCAGAGGCGTGGGGCGGTGAGAGGGTTCACCAGAGACAGAGCGGGGAGCAGAACAGGCAGATCGACGGAAACACACTGCTGAGGGGAGCAGCAGGCGAGGCAGGAGAGGTCTGCTGCGCCATGTGGGATTCTCCCTGGCCGGGCATCGAACTGGCGTCACCGCTGCCGACAGCTCCACAGCGCAGCGCTCAACCGCTGCGCCACCGGGGAGGTCCCAAGTCAATAAAACTTGAAGAAGAAAAAGGCAGGTGCAAAGTAAGGAGCTAAGACCATTCCAAAGGCACCATGAATGTTGGTTGTATCCAAATTTGAATTTTCTCTGGGCTCAGAGCTAGAGGCCAGAATAGACCAGAGGCGAGGCCCAGCTACCTGAGAACCACTCACAGACTTACCTCATTCCCCATCACATATTCCTGAAACCTGTCACCCACCTTCCTCTCCAACACTCACTGTCACCTGAGGCTCCAGCACACCGGGCTACCCCACTTGCTCTCTAGCACAGAGGGGTTCAGCCAGCATCATACCCAAGGCCTGTAGATTAATTCCTCGGGTACTAGTGGTCCCGGCCTCCTGAAGTCCAAGATGAAATGTGAAGCCAAGAAGCATGCTGTAGGGCAGTGGAGTGTGTGGGATATGTATGTGTGTGTGAGAGAGACACACATAAAATAGGCTTGCATATTCATTTCCTCTGAATATTTATGGAAGCGCACACAAGAAACTGTTGACAGTGATCGCCATTAGGCGGTGGAAGTATGATGATGGGCAGAGAGGAGAGGAGACTTTTTAAGATTTTTACCAATCATCATCATTTGAACATTTTTACCATAATGATGAGTTACTTTTATAACAAAGAAGCATTTAAATCAAAAGCGATAGGTGATAAATTGATATGCAGATATAGATGACTGATAGAAAATAGACACCATAAATGACATCTAAATAGACAGGAGATGAGCAGAGATAGGCAGAGACACATGGAGAGCTATCTTCGTTCCTATTTCCTCACACATGAAAAGACACCTATTTCCTAGGATTATTGTGGAGATTAAATGACTGAACACATTCCAGCCCTTGGAGCAGCAGGTGCTTAATAAATATTCTCTTTAGTGTGATGATGGTGCTCAATAAATATTCACACAGTAGGTGCTCAATAAATAATTCTCTTCAGCCTGATGCTGGTGTGGAAGACAGACTGTCCTGATGTGATGACCTCTCTCGCCATCTTGTGGTCAGTATAAGCCACGCAGGTTTATCAATGCAATAAGCTTATTTTTCAGTCCTCTTCCTGGGGGAATACATGAGTTCAGGCCTTGGATGTGTGGTATCCAAGACCTGTGACTTTTAAAATTTATACATGATAGTTAGACAGACAGACATAGAGACAGGCAGATATAGATAAGAATTAAAGTCCCCTGCTCTTTAGTCACCTTTGCTCCCAGACCCCCAGCTCTGACAGTGTCAAAGAGAAACTGCAATTGACTGGCTCCTGCTTGTTTTCAGGTCCTGTTTCTTTACCCATAAGCCTTCTTGCAAATAACAAAACCCATTCTAGCTTCTTTAAGCATAAAAGGGATTTGAAAAAGAACAATTGTTAGGTAGAGCTCAAGGAAGTAGCCAACAGGTAAGAGAATCTGCTTAGTGACAGACATAGCCAGGAGTGTCACCTGCTCTGGGGACAGGCACTGCTTGAGGCTGAACCCAGGACCGTGCCGCTGGCACAGCCGCCTCTGCCTGTGAATGCTTGGGATCTCTGGGTCAGGCTCTGTTAATTCACCAGGCGTGGACTCCGCTGGACAATTGTCTTCACACTTGTTTCTCTCTCCTGACCCAAAGCCTTGATGGGAACATTTGGTTCTAGGTTGAGTTCTGGTTACTACCTTAGGGAGGCTGGACTCTTAACTTGGGGATTCTGAAAATTTAGAGAGGCTACTCAGAAGGGGCTGGGTAGAGCAGGCAGTAGAGCTCGGGAGAGCTCTGCCTCAGGGAGAGGATAGTGGCCCTGTGTGCTTCGGAATTCCGGGTCCCTTCCTGTCTAGCAATTGGCTCTGGACGTGGCTCGTGTACTACTGGGGAATCTGCGTCTGTCTGATTCTGTGCTCAGATTCCATATTGATTAGCCAGGGGCAGACCATGGTGATGTCAGGTTGGGGGGGTTCTTTCAGGCTGGGCATGCCATAGGGTCAGGGGCTGTGTCTTTCTGGTTTCCCACTGTATTCCCCAACAGCTGGCTTGAGCCTCAACACGTGAATGAAGGAATGACGGAATGAATGAACAAATGAATCTAGCCACTTCTCTTATATTGTTGTTAATTTTCACTGACGCAAAGGGCCCTTATCTCAGGGGAAGCCTAACATATGTGGTTTGAGGCAAGTCTTGTTGGAGAAGAGAGATAAGAGAAAGAGAGGGACCTCCACGCATACCAAACGGCAACTTCACGGAGAATCCTGACTCCTCTCCAGAAGGTTCTGCCTGAATAAACCCATTCAGTGTCTCCATTTAGAGGGAAAGGACAGTCAAGTGCTCAGGTGAGCGGACTGTTCAACCAGATGCCTTCTTGAAACAATTCTGTGCTCACAACATATTACTAGAACGAAGGCAAAATTTCCCACGGTGGAGTTGTTGAGAGTGCTGGGTCTGAAAGCTTACTGGAACTGGATTTTTATAAACAGCGGCTTCTCTGCCATTTGCTCTACCCCTGGTCACTGTAAGTTCCCACCTACAGTCACAACTGCTGAAAGACATAGACCACCAGAGGGAGCAGGTGTGCCTCTGCTGGGGTGCATGGGGCACTTCCTGTTGGACCCCAGACCCCCTCCTCTGCTCTGGAAAATAGCACTGTTGCTCAGCAACAGAGAAGCCAGTCAGGCAGGGCCCCAGGCCCCTACTAGTCACTCACCCCAAGTGAGACATGGAATACACAGGCCTACCTTTCGATCACATCTACTATAGCACTTTGAACTTACTGGCCACTCAAAATATAGTCTGTCATCCCTCATCATTTCAAGGGCCCTTGCACATTCAGTGAATTTGCTAGAAGGACTCACGGGACTCAGTATATAATTGTGCTCATAGCCGGGGATTATTACAGCAACAAGATGTACAGTCAGATCAGCAAGGGAGAAAAACACAGAGGTGGGGTGGGGAGACATCTCTGCACAGGCCTCCGTAAGCGCTCCCCCACTTGTGAGGAAGCACATCAAGCACACCCTTCCCTGGGAGTGGAAGTGAGCCATCTGTGGGCAATGTTTTTGCCCAAGGAAGCTCATTCAGTGCCCACAGATTTTTTTTTTTTAATTGGGGGATGCTCACTAAGCTCTCTGCACCTAGCACACACCCAAATTCCAGACTCTCAAAAGGAAAAGGATCGTGTTGGGACAAACAGGTTTGGCACGGCAAACCACCCTTATCAATTAGGGAACAGGTCAAACGCTGTATTTGTTTTCTGTTGCTGCCGTGACAAATTTCCACAAGCTTCGAGGCTTACACTCTACAAATTTACTATCTTAGAGTTCTGAGGTCAGAAGTCCAGCGCAGGCCTCACCAGGCTAATACCAAGGTGCCGGCAGGTCTGCATTCCTTTCTGGAGGCTCTAGGGGAGGATCCATTTCCCGCTCCATCAGGTTGTTGACAGAAGTCAGTTCAGAGGTCCCTGTTCCATTGTGGGCTGTAAACTAAAGGCCAGTCTCAGCTTCTAGAGGCTACCACATTCCTCAGCTTGTGAAACCTTCCTCTGTCTACAAAGCTGTAGTGAGTCAAACCCTTCTCAAGTCACATCTTTCGGGCTCCTCTTCCATCGTCTCTTTCTGGCCACAACTAGGAAAGGTTCTCCATTTTGAAGGACTCACGTGATGAAATTTGGCTCACTCAGAAAATCTAGGATCATGTCCCCATCTCAAAGCCCTTAACCTTAATCACGTCTGCAATATCCCTTTTGCTATGTAAACTCACACATTCCTCGGCTCCAGGCCTCAGGACGTGGATATCTTTAGGCCAGAATTCTGCCTACAAGTGCCAAGTTCCCAAATGCCAACCAAAGGCCAACCTTTCTAAAGACTATAGTATAGGGTCCACTCTGTTAGCTATTTTTTACATATCCCTGAATATCTAAAGGAAGGCGACACCACCTTCCAATAGCATATGACCCCCTTTGTGCTTGTAATATCTTCAACTTTGTAGACAACTGGATTCAGGGCTCAGCACCAACAGGTCTTATGCTCCAGATTCCAGTATGACACACATACTCGGAGTGTGTAGGCCTGAACAGGGCTGCCTCCTACCCCCTTCAACCCTGGTAGGAACCTGGATCAACGAAACTGTTAGGAAGAAGATTATTAACATTGGTCTAACAGAAAGTAAATTCCAGTTTCAATTCTTAGCTATGTGAGTAGCAAGTTACTTCTTATCTTTGATTCTCATTTCTTCATCTGCTTATAGACTGGCCGGCATTATCTCACAGGTTTAGATGAGAGAATGCACGTAATGTATGTGAAAGACAATATCTTCTAGATCATAATGGTATGCCCGGAGATGGAACATCCAGTGGGAGCGAAAACTAGATTAAAATCTCCTATTTCCACATGGGGCTTTCTCTTGAGAAATAAGAGGTAGAGGCTCACTTTTAGGCTTTACCTCGGTCTTTAGTTCTCTGGAACCCTTATTTCTTTATGACAAACCTATTTCTCCTTGTTTCTGTGAAGGTGTGACATTGTCAATTATTAACTCTTGTTTTTAACCCCAGCTTCAGCTTGCCCTTGTACTCCTGGCCCTGTCTAAGACAGGGCAGGTCCAAGGCTTCTGCCCCAGGGTAGAGTTATTTTAGCAGAACTGCAAATAGAATCAAAGAGTGAAAGATTAGCTTTTGAGTTTTAGAGGAAATTTCAGAAAACTTACACCAAGAAAATAGAATTGAAAGAAAGGCCTTTTGAGTTGCAGGAGCTTAAGTCTTTTGAAAACCAAGAGATAAGGACCTGAACTGTCTAGGGCACAAAAGAATTATGTGGTTTGTGCAAAGGCCCTCCAGTCATCTCAGAACAGATAAAGAGCCCGCAGACTGAAGGAGGGCTGAGAGGGAGGCAGAGAGATACCGATGACATTCCAGGCCTTTTCTCTCTCCCCCCAAGCTCCCCACCCGCACCCTCACCTCTCTCTCACATACCACCCACAGTGGATTTGGTTCCCTATCGTTTACAAATATCGCCATGCTATGACCTGGGATCAGAAAGGGTACTGAATTAGCTTTTAGTCTGGACCTTAGGATGGAGAGAGGAAATGAGTCTACAGTGTTTAGGGAAGGTCCAGCATCAGCTAGCAAGGGTTTGATGCCAAAGACCTGTATTATTAGACTTAGGCGGTTTCCCTGGTGTGGGTCCTCAGCAAAGCACTTTCGGTTCCTTGAGAAAAGATACTACCTTGTGGGCTTGGCAGTCACCAGCCAGTGAATACCCTGTTCCTCCCATTACTAGAAGAGCCACGAAATTTCCTAACAGCAAGTTGACAATGTCCAGGTCACCACAGGTGAACATAATGAACCAACACTCCCAGGCAGAGACAGTTGCTCACGGGGAGATGTCGGTTCCCTGTTTCTGGTGGATGAGGGCCTAGTCAAGGAGAGAGTGAAGGATGATGTCGGGATGGAGTTGGGAAGACCAAAATTGGGGCAGATTGAAATTATTAACAGCTTTGTGACCGCCAGTCCTCTCTGCCGCAATCACTAACTCTTCGTGGCTTCCAGCTTAATAACCCTCTGAACCGGGAGGAGGTTTCATGTAACCACTGAAGAAAAGAAATAAAAATGTACCAAGAACAGTGTGTATCATGGTGAAAAACAAATGAACTTTGGCCTTCCAGCTAGGTTGTCTGGATGTACATCATGGAGAAACATGAGTACCGCAAACTCCAGGCAAACTTGAGTGGATGAGATGCTTTTTGCACATTTGTTCAAAGGAGTGGGGTGTAGATGTGATCAGATTCGCAGAGGGTTCTTAGACTTACAACATTTTTGCAGGAGGAAGCCCTGGATCTCTGCTTTATTATCTGTGCACCCTACGAAAACTCATTTACAATGCCCACGTCATGCTTCTCCTGCCTGTGGAGAGGGAAAAATAATAACGAGCACACAGAGTGATTGTGAGGAAATTAATTAGAAGGTGCTTTGTAAATAAATTGATTTTTAAATGAGGGGTATTCATGGGTTAGCCCTTCTTTCCACCCCAAAATGAATACCTCTATAAAATATAAGGGCACTCAGTTGAGATTTTTGGATATCAGAGATAACATATTTTTTTTGAAAAGTGTGTGTACCTGGTTCCTGTGTGATATAACGATGAGTATAAGCCTGTGTTTTTTTCCAGGGAATTGTTTTTATAGATTTTTTGGTGTTGTGTGCTTTAAAAATAGCTATGATGATAACGACAATTCTTTGTACTTGCGTAGCAGGTAGTCTTCTCATTTATCTCATCAGTTGTTGACAAAGCCCTCCTCTTACTCTTGTAAATGAAATGGGGCTATTGCTGGGGCTGCAGTGTTTGGTTGCCATGGTTTGAATTCGTTTCATAAGCTGTTGCTTGGCAATCCCACGCGTCAGCTGGCTCTTTTTCCTCAGCACTCTCGCCACACACTGTCTGAAGTATAATGAGACCGAGGCTGGGCAAAGGAGGGTGGCGGTCCCTGAACACTCTCCCCAAACAGCGCTTTACCATGATGCTGGCTAAAAGTGTTGAGAGCAGAGTGATGGAGTAATTATGAACACGAAAATAAGAGTGATGCAGAGCTGTGCAAATCCTGGCTGACGATCTGGCTTGGTGTGGCCTTCACTTAGAAACCCTAGTCTTAGCATGTGTAAAGTGGGTGATGCTAATACCCAGCACCTAGAGTGATTCTGAGGATTGAGGGAGAAAATACATCTAAAGCACCTGCACACAGTAGGTGCGTGTAGCTGTGACCTATATTCAAAAGGGTGATGGGAGGTTGTGGAACCACAGTTTTCCTTGTTCTGCAGCAAACTGCTCTGATGTGCCAGTCTGCTTGGATTTAGGTTGTACAGTTATGTCTCGGAATGAGTGGGCCCAATGCAAATGCAGAGAATAAAATAAGAATGTATAAATAATCAGGGCCAAGGAAAAGAACGGGGGGGGGGGGTGTTATGACCACAACAAAAATAAGCAGGGGTGCATCAACAGAAGTCCATGCCAGGTAGTGGCTGGAAGGGGTTTGCCCGGACACATACCCACAGGCAGAGTGTGCCGGTAAAGCAGCTCTCCAGGAGAGAAAAACCCTGATTTGTGGCATTAGCCTACTTCCCTGGTGTAAATACTCCTACTATGGCTGATTTAAGTTTCCAACAGGTCTTTTTTTTTTTCCATTTTTTTTTATTGTTATTTGTGTCTTTTACATTTTGTATTCCCCTTGGGCAGCCCACCACCAGTTCACCCGTGATCCATCTCCATGGTCCCCTGTATTCTCCTCTCTTCCATTTTGTGCCCTTATCCAACAGGTCTTTGAGTGGAATGTGAAGTTGGAAAAGCCTGCCTGCAGTCTGCTCTCAGGCGCCTCAGGGGCCCTTTGGTGCCTGCTCTAGCCCAGAACTGACCCCTTTACTAGGGCAGCTTTATTTTCTTTTCCAGTTTGTTTTGCTTCTCACTGGTGGTCATTCTCAACAAGCTCCTGTCTGTTTTACTAGTGGGTTAGGGAGGTCCATTTTCAAGACTGCTTTCATGGCCTTCAACATTCTCAGGCCAGAGGGTCGAGCCCAGGAAATCTCTGCTGTGCAGGCCAGCCTCACACCTCTATAGGCTGACTCCCGGGCCCTTTCTGCCCCAGGACCAGGATTCTGTGCCTGTCACAGAAGCCAGAGGAGACCCAGGAGCTAGGATTCACCCAGGTGAATGTCCTATTTAAGGCTGTGTCTTCTTTCAACGTTTTCTTTTTTTTTTTAATACCCCAACTGAAATATGCTGCCCTTGTCTTTGAATATTCTCAGTCAGTTCTACAATGTATATGACCTTAGTTTCATATTAGTCACCAATGACTCTTAAAATGAATCCACACTACTGTGAAACGTCCTTTGCCTAATATAACTTCATTGTTGTGGTCTGATTCCTGTAGCTGGAGCAAACAGACAATCGTGGGGGGTCGAATTGCCTGGTGGATTCATCAGTTTCAAGGGTCAGTCACTGATCTTCATTCACAAGGGTACGCACATTGACCAAGCTTTGAGAAACTGCATTATGCATTGTACATTTTACTTGGTCCATAACTTGTATTTCCTCCCCACTCAGTATCTGACAAAATGCAATTGATCAATTCACTTACCCTAACTACTGTCCCCCTTTCCCTCTCCCTCATCCTCCCCTCCTGAGAGTCTCAGATCTACTGTCTGCTTTCAAGGGTTAGACTTACAGTTTGTCTTTGTCTGATCCTTTGTTTGGCTTCTCTGGATCCACATATAAGTGAAATCATTCAGTATTTATCTTTTTCCTTCTGGCTCACTTCGCTTAGAATAATCCCTTCCAGCTCCATCCACGTTGCCACAAATGGCATGAGTTTATCTTTTTTGATTGCTGAGTAGTGTTCTACTGGGTATATGTACCACATCTTTTTGATCCACTTGTCTCACTTGACTAAATTTTCAAAGATATTTCTCTCATAAGTATACCTGATTAACAGAACCTAAATTAGATGCATTTCCTGGTTTCGAAGGAGTGAAAATGAAAACGGGCCTCTGTCATAAAGGGAGGCCCACCAGAGAGAGGCCAGGAGAGAAGTTCAGGTGTCGGTCTATAGAGTTCCCTGCTGGTTATTCCTGCCCAGGAAATAAAACCCTCATCCTTGACTCTGTGTAGGGTAAACGAAAGAGTTATCAGGTTTTCCCGCCCTCCCACTAATCATGGACCTCTGCAGGCCTACACGCATGCGTGATGGCGGCCACCTGGAGTAGGGCGTGGGCCTGCGTGAGTGGGCGCGCCTGGGCCAGAGACTGAGCTTAGAAGCAGCGGAAGAAGCAGCAGCAGCAGAAGTGGCAGAAGCAGCAGAGAACAGAGCATGGAGCAGAGGACCATTCGGGGTGCAGCAGAGAGACCACAGGACGAGGCCAGAGAGCCCAGAAAGCGTGAAGATTTGCCAGGGCCTGCCAGCCTCCCAGCCCCCAACCCCATTGCCTGCCCTGTACCTGGCTGCCTCACTCAAAAGACCATTAAAAGTCTAAAAAGTCACCGGGGACTTCAGAACTCCTCCCTTTACCACAGCAAACCTGCCCCGGTGTCCTCCTGCCCCGACACCCTGACATTGGGAGGCTGACCTTTCATGACATGAAACAAGCCCAACTGGATAAAAGCTTTGGGTCTGAAAGCAAAACAAATAGTAACATAATGTCACTGGGCTGAGGAATGTGAAACTGAGTAGACCCTGCATTGTTTTCCATGATATAGACAATAAAAATGTAACAAGGCTAGATAATAAAGTGACATTATCCAGAAAAGAAATGAAAACTTGAAAAATCATTTTTGAGAAAAAAAAATGCTTTAAAAGTTGTGACATCAAGCAACACTATATATTTTTAAAGCATAGGGACATACCCAAGAATATTAAAATACATTCAGAGTGTGGCAGAGAGAGGGGAATGAGAGTAGGGACTTGGGGTAAAGGAGAAGAAATAATAAAATTTAAAAAGAGAATAATAGCCTGTACGGACTGATGACGCAAGTGTGCCAAAATCTGTGTGGTATGAATAATTCAGCTCCTGATTTTGTAACATCAAATAGGCTACATAAAAGTCACCAGAAGTGATAACTGGTGATAGGAGGCATGCATTTTAAACTAATTTGCAACTGAAAACTTCATCGCAGCATCGCCAAACAGAGCAGGAATAGTTGATAGAGAAATTAGATTTAAAATATAAAAATTGCAACCGACAGAATGGGCACACTTTCAGTGATGTAGTATATAAACAGGTTGATTGTCAATGATGCTCACCTGAAACACATATAATGTAATGTTATTTCAATTAAAAATAAAATAAAAAAGAGGAAAATGTGAAATTGCAATCTTTCCTCTGTGTTTCAGATACCTATTACTTTATAACAAAGGGACAGGGATGGCCACTTCCAGCCTGAGGGCGGCCATTATTCTTTATGCTAATATGCCTCGAGAGTTGAACTTTGCTCCAAAGCTCCTTTTTCCCCCTTAATTTTTGAAATAATTATAGACTCACAAGAAGTCGTAAAAATAATCAAGAAGTCCCATGTACTCATCATTCAGCTCCCCCAGTGGTGACATCTTACGTAACTTACAAAGGCTGGCACAGTACAATTAGACTGCTCAGATTTTCCCCTTTTTTGCATGTGTTCATTTATTTTTATGTTTGTGGATCATTCTGTGACATTTTATCACATGTATGTATTTGCTCAACCACCACCACAATCAAATAGAGAGTGTTCTGTCACTACAAACATCTCCCTCATGCTACCGGCCCCCTTGGATCCTCTTCTGACTTAAAGTATTGGCAGCCATTAAGGTGATTGCAGCCTCCTGGTTCCTGGCAGTTCATTGCTGCCATCTAGCCTCTATTACTTCAGGGCTCCACGATCCCCAGAGATTTTAATAAGCCCAGCTCTGTGACCACCTTGCCTGCCCTCAGCACTGGACATCAGGTGAGTTACCACTGAACTTTTTAGTGTCACTGGTGCCTCTCTTACTAGTACATTCCTGATGGCTTTGGTGAGTAGTGACTCTCGGAACCCTATGACAGTGATCTTCTGGTGGGATTTCTGATCTCACGTGATATATCCATTCCGGCATGTCGATTTCCTTCAGCTTCTCTAGTCCTTCCTCTACCATCCTCCAGGCAACTCAGGCATTTCCACCTTACTCAACATGGACTTTTGCCTAATCCAGGCTCCTAAGAGTCACCCAAATGGTGAGTTTCCTCAACTCTGGGGTGTTTACCAGGATGTTAAATTCACTTCCTAAGAAGGTACTCTCAAATAAAAAACTATTTCCATTCTGACTGCCTTGATCAAGCACCTCAAAAATCTCATATCACCGAGATTAGTGTTAGTTAATTCTTCCAGCTCCTTCAGTGTAGAATCTCTTTCCATCCTTATCGGGCCCAGCACATCTCCAGTTGGGTTATGCTGGAATTTAACTCAGGTTATTAGCCTGGCAGCCAGGAGAAAAGATTGGGATGGCTCCTGAAAGGGAAACATTTATTTTGTGGGGTGAGGCCCCACTGGCATCTTCCAGTACAAGGGAAGTGCTACTTCTTACTAGGGAAGCATAGGCTGCTTCTGCAATTTCTGAGAGTTCAGAGAAATCTACAGAGTGAATACTGAAGGACTATCCATCCAGATGTCTCCATCCTATTTTTCAGGCCCCAGGTTTTCCCAACCAGGGCTCTGACTTTAGCAGGATAGTCTTGTCTAGGAGGAGCATTGAATCGTCTTTAGGCTCTCCTCATCAAGTCCTAAGTCTGCTCCTCCAATGTATCTGCTCTTCTAGTGAAGGAGAAAAGGACATCTTTATAAGCTCCTAATGAGATCATCTGGCTCTTATACTTAGCCATTAATTGCTTGTTAACAGCGTCCCTCAATCTCCTTATCCCTTTGCAGAGCATCAATACAAATTAGTAATAACCAGCCAACTTCCCTGATCCATCTTTCAAATGCCAGAACCATAGTACCTGCAAGGGTGTTCCCTTCTACTGTTCCCAGGTCACTACTGGAGACGTCTTCAACGTTTGGTTTACCAACTTGTGAAAACAAATATCTGTTTCCATCTACAACTCAGGGAAGCATCCCCTGCCCAGTAGGTGATTCCCCTGCGGAATCAGGGTCTTGGAGCAGACATGATGGGCCCAGTCAGTGGAAACTGGGAGTATTAGTCACGCTTCCTATAGCAGGAGATTGCAGTGGCACATTTTTATGGCCACTACAGCTAGTATTTCAGGAATAAGCCTTGCAGCTGTCTCTGTTTTGGCTCCTGGGTGAGAGCCTGAGAGCTTTTGCCCTGCCTCTAACTGCACTGCGTGGACAAACCAGTACTGATTAATCCTCTTAACCCACTTGTATATACCCAGTATGAGCTTGCATATTATCAAGAAAACCTCCCTCATCCTCCATCCCTCACTCAAGATTGGAATAGGAGTGGAACCTGGTAAAGTGCGGTGACCAAAGAGCAAACATTTTAGGGTCTTCTTTTGGACGTGAGTAGAGTCTTTATCTGGACCGTAGACTCTATCATGTGGTTGATTGACTTCAAACTTAAAATCCCGGACTAATTATTATAACTGCCAAACTGGCTTACCTCTGACTTCCACTGTTGGGCCCCACCCTCCTCAATGTATTAAAACCTTTACACAAAGTTGCCAGCAGGCCTTAATCATGTAAGGTTTTCTTTTCAGGGGAAGGATGAACACAAGGGAATATGGTGATGTTTCATGGGTGAGACAGTGGCAGGAGAAGTATGGGGACTACAATGATGTAAGAAAAAAATAGTTAACTAATTTAAAAAAGCATACATAAAACAAATGGAGCAAAAAAAATATGTAAGCTTTTTGCTCCTTAGGCTTATCAACCTAAAGGGAAAAGGGAAAGGCGTTACCTTGTTGGGTCTTATGACACTGCAGCCCTTAAGCAGATCAACCTTTAGATCTGACTCATTCTCTCTACTTGTCCATGGATTAGGGATGTAAGATATGTGACTACCCATGTGTATCTGTGAGCTTTGCTATTTACCCCGTCATTTCTTAGTCGAAAGTATACCCCTTGCCTTAGAAGCAAGATATACTAAATGGATTGGATTGTTTCTAGAGGTGGGAGCATCCTCCTTCATTGTTGGCCTCAATTCAATAATAGTATCTGTGAACTGCCACTAAGAGTCAAACTTGACCAGTGGTTTGCAAAGTTTACCTAAAGTTATACCCCCAACTAAAGGTCGCCTAGAAGGAATGCTTAGAGAAGCTGTTTTGGGACCAGCCCAGGGAATAATCTAGATAGGTAGCAGTATAAGTAATAGTTAAATAAGTGAGAGACAAATAGACATCAAGTCTACCTTCAGTGTTTACTTCTTCCCACCATCCAATATATGTGACACCATCATAGTTTCAATGTGAACATGTCTATTTTCTTAGATGCCGTCATGATTTGACAAAAGATTGAAGTTGTTCTCCCCAAAAGATATGTTGAAGTCTTAATTCCTGGCACCTGTGACTATGACCTTAATTGGAAAAAAGTTCTTTGCAGGTGTAATTAAATTCAGATGAGGTCATTAGGGTGGGTCCTTACTCCAACATGACAAGTCTCCTTGTAAGAAGAGGCAAAGAGACACAGAAACAGAGACACTAAGGACAATGCTACGTGATTGGCAGAGATTGAAATAATTTATCTACAAGCCTAGGAATGCCAAGGATTGTGGACAACACCAGAGGGAAGAGCAAGACATGGAATGAATTCTCCCTTAGAGCCTTCAGAGAGAGCATGGCACGGCTGACACCTTGATTTTGGATATCTAACTTCTGTAACTGTAAGAGAATAACCTTCTGTTGTTTGAAACCACCCAATTCATGATAATGTATTATGGCAGTAGTAGGAGACTAAGACAGATCACTATACAGACTTTAGTTAGTGTTGGTAGGAGTCTCCAAAAAGATAAAAGGAAAAGTTGGACATACCAAGTTGGGTTTACAAGATATTTTGATGTTCCTGGCCCTATGCCAAGTTGTATTGGCCAGTAACAAAAATGCAGAGAAGTGGATCTAGCTCAGGTCTCTGGTTCTAAAGTCTTACAGTCAAGAGTCTGACTGCATACTTTGGTCAAGGCATTCAATGTTTCTAATTATTATCCACTCACTTTTATACTTTGGGCTTCTGGAAATGAAGATAGTAATCCACTTTATGAGAGGTCTGGCTTGCTGTGAGTCAATTCACATTTATGAAATCACCACTCACAGCAATACTAAAATGGAGTCATTGTTATTACTGTATTGATTTCTACAAATGGTGAGATAGAAATATGGAGATGTTATATAATCTGCTAAAGGTCCTACAGCTAGGAAATGGCTTAGGTAGTGTGTGAACAATAGCAATAATGGCTGCAGAGGCTGCACTCAGCTGTCATGCCAGACTGCCTCCTGCTCTAATAGGGAGCATGACAGAGGTGGTGACAAATAGATTTCACCAAGTACTAGATGTCCCACTAGGCTAACAATCTACTGACTGTCAGAAATAAATAGGCTGACTTTGTTACCATGGTGTCTGGGCATCCTCAAAATGGATTGTTCTTTTGGAAACTCAACAGCCACGATTTCAACCTCCTAGAACCAATTTCATTTCCCAAGATGAAAGCCCAGCTTTTTCTTGTGTGAAAAAATCATCCTCAAAGTAGAGTTTGCTTGCTCCTATGGTTGGTAGTTCTCTCCTACGAGTATTTAGTAAGAAGAGAGTAATAAATTAGAGAGACATACGCATCAATTGATATTGATACAGCTTTTTCCTATGGAGAAGTTGGAGGTTTCTCCAAGAATTTCTCCACTCAAAAACTTCTCCACTACTGGTAGCCTATGGCACTAACCATAGGCTACTACTAGTGCCAGAGGTTTTATGGACAAATCGAAACCTCCAAAATAGAGCATGTCCATCAAATTCCATTTGATTCCAAATCAGATAGGAGTGATTGTGGATGAACCTTGATAATAGTGCTACTTCCAAGCCCACAATTTTTGGACTATTGTTCTCATTTCTCCTATGACATCAACAGCAATGAGGTTGTTTCTGTTGGAGTTTGAGGCAGCCATAGTCCATACACCACTCGAGCTCAAGTGTAGTACATGACCCCTTTGATGGATTTTACTATCCAGCTGACAACGCCATCAAAATTAATCACATTGTGTTGGCTTTTTCTTTCTCCCTAGGATTGATGACTCTGTTAGGTTAGAAAAAAAAAAGAAACCCTTAAATTCCTAAGACCTACCCACTTTAAGCCCAATTCAATCTTGGGTGCTGCCTGTGGGATTTCAGGTATGCCAGCAAATTTCCCCATCCCACAAAAAGTGCCTACAGTTGATGATTTTTTTCAGGTGCATGACTTAATGATTTAATGTTTGCATATATTGTGAAAAAATCACCATAGTAAATCTTGTTAAACATCTGTTCCCCTACCTAGCTACATTTTTCTGGAGATGAAGACTTTTAAGATTCAATCTAAGTAACTCTCAAATATGCAATAGATTATTATTAACCATAGTCACTGTGATGAACATTCCATTCCAATAACTTGTTTATTTTGTAACTGGAAGTTGGTACCCTTTGACCGCTTTAGCCCATTTCACCTATCCCCCACCTCTTGCCTCTGGTAATGCTCAGCCTTTCTCTGTGTCATAAGCTTGACCTATGAGTCAGATATTCCAAACCTGGGTATTTATCTAAAGAAAACAAAAAACTCTGCTTTGAAAAGATACATGCATCAGTATGTTCATTTCAACAATATTTACAATGGTCAAGATGTGGAAACAACCTAAGTATCTATCAATGGATAAATGGATAATTATATATATATATATATATATATATATATATATATATATATACACATATACACACATATGTGTGTGTGTCCTCTTTGAATAATTATGTATATTATGTACATACACACACACACATAATGAAATGGTAGTCAGCCATAAAAAACAATGAAACCTGGCAATTTGTAACAACATTGATGAACCTTGAGAGCAGACTAAAAAAAAAAAGGAAAGAAAAAGAGACAAATGTTCAATGATCTCAATTACATGTGAAATCTACAATGAAACAACAACTTATGATCAACTTATGATAGACAGTGGATGAATCAAACTTATGATAGACAGTGGATGAATTCTTAATGAATTAGGTTTGTACCCAGAATTCAGTGAGAAAACTTCCACTGGATTCTTCCCACAACCCCGGTGTGGCCATGTGAAGTGATTATATGCTGGGAACTCACTACTCTTGCCTTCCTAAGTTTGAAATTTGCGAGGACAGCATACTCAGATGTTTTTGAACATTCTTGCCTCAGAACCAAAACAGCTTCTTTCATTTCTCCCTGGATATAAAAGGCAGTAACAGACAGGCAGAATGAATCGCTCGACATGGTGCCTCAGGACGCACCCATTCTCCCTGAAGTGTGGACACCTTGGTCTCTTCGCAGACATAATAGGTGAATTCATGTAGGTTTTTGGTTTGGGAGACCTGTCCTTGGTCTAAAACTGGATCCAAACAGGAACCAACCAGACTGGTCTGTTTTCTCCAATGTGTCCTCTTTGAATAATCAGGTTTTTAAAATTTTTAATTCAGAATTTTAAAAAGTCAGTTTATTTTACTGACTTAGTAGGTCAGTATTTTTTTTACTGACTTATTTTTATTAAGTCAGTATTTATTTTACTGACTTATTTTTATTAAGTCAGTATTTATTTTACTGACTTATTTACTGGTTTACTAAGATATATTTTACACATAGCAAGCTCTACTATTTTTCAGATCAAAGTTACATGAGTTATGACAAACGTGCAGTTGTGTAACCATAAGCAACACCTAGAATACTTCCATACCACAAAAGTTCCCTTATGCCCCCTTATGCCCCTTGGTAGCCAACACCTCCCTTTACCTCCAGCTGATAGCAACTACTGATCTGTTTTCTCTCCACATACATTTGTATTTTCTAGATTATAAATATATTTATACAGAATGTAACTTTCTAATTCTGGTTTCTTTTACTCAGTACAATGCATTTGAGATTCATCTATGTTATTGCATATATCAATAATTCATTCCCTTTTATTGCTGACAATTATTGTCTTTTTATTGTATGGACATAGCAAGCTCTGTTTATCCACTCCCCCACAGAGGACATTGAGTTGCCTCCAGGTTTGGGCTCCTATAAACATTTACATACAGGTTTTTGTGTGAACATAAATTTTCCTTTCTCGAGGGTAAATACCAAGGAGGGAGATTGCAGGGTCACATGATAAGTGTGCATTTAACTTCATAGGCAATTTCACCTTTTCTTATTCTTCCTCAGGCTCTGCACATTCCTCTTTGCAAAAACAACTTCTGTTGGTTCGTTGCAGAAATTCACCATCCCAAGCCTGCAGTTCACCATCCAAAATTTGTTTCCTAGATTGTAATGGCTTCTAGAAGTAATCGGTGACAACCATTTTGTTTAGACTTTCCAGTTCTTTTTGTTGCAGTATTTGGAAAATCACACAGTCAAGTGCCAGGTTTTTGAGGTTTCCTTATTGATTCATTGACTGATTTTTTTTTTGAGTGGCTGTTGTCATTCCGGAGGTTGGGGAGCCCGGGTCTCCCATTCTATTTGTGTGGCGCGGCTGTCCAGTGTGTAGCTCTGTGATGAGTGGCACGAAGTCTTCCAGAGATCCTCATGCAGCTCTCTCAATTCACCACCGCCCCCTAATAGATCCAGTCTCCAAATGCTCCCTGACCTCCTTCCACATATCCCCATCTGAGGCCTGAGTAGAGTGTCTCAGTAGATGCCCCCACAGCTTCCTCTGGTCCCCAGTGTTATGTTGGCCTGTACCTTAGTTCACCTCCATCAGCCACTTGGAAAATTTTCAATCCAGGCCTTTAAATCTCCCTGGCCTGGAAAACCTCCTTGGAATCAGTGAACTACAAGGTTTTCAATGATCAATGTCCAGCTCACTTCAGGGTAGGGGGATGGACAGCTGAGCAGAATAGATTTTCTTTTTTGGTTGCAGTCCTCATATACTTCATCACTTTCAGACAGATTATTTCCACTGACTTCTTAGGAAGGAGTCCCCAGTGAAGCACTGAGACTAGCTTCCCAGTTCCCCACAATTTTCTCTCCATTTGTTACAGCTGTTACCCTTTGACCTTTAGAACTGAAATTGGCGGGTCTGCCACTTTCATCTGTCCACAAAAAAATAGCTCGGCGCTGTGCCATGCTTTATTCAGTTAGCTCATGTCACCTCTCCCCACCTCGCAGAAAGGGAAAGCTCTGTCGCAAATTCTGGCAATGTGATTTTCTCTCTGTTTTTGACTTTCCTGGCTTCTGTTATTCCACTGGGGGTCTTGGGTCTTTACCCAAGAGAATGTCGTCCTGGATTCACCTGCCCATCCTTGCCTGATCTTTCTTAATTGGACTTTTGTCCTAGGACTAAGTCTTTCTTAAGAAACCCCGTCCCAGTCCATCACCACACTACTAGTAAAAACACTCCCAAATCCCCCCTCCCCGCCCCAGGGTAGTAGGTTCCCCTTCATGTCACATTTGTTGGCATCAGCTATTTTTGGCATACTTAGGGGTCCCCAAGCCTGTACTGACAATATGAAGCTGTTAGAGGATTTTTCCATTTCCAGGTGTGTATGGGGTCTTCCTGATGCCGACTCAGGGCTCTCCTAACTCTGATCTGCTGCCACTGCCCTTTCCACTCAAAAGCAATTTTTAAAAGTGTGAATTTATAAATGGCCCCCTTTAAAAATAAAGTCACAGAGGACTAAGTGATGGAAGACAGGAAGAGCAGCACTAGAATCTTCTGCCACTCTCAACTCCCAGTCCTGAGACCCAGGTTGAATACCATGCTCACCCACAGTGTGACTTCATGAAACCAGTTCCCCATTTTATCCCTCCAGCCAGATGGCTTGTGTTGGTCAAGCAGAATATTGGCCAAGTGGGCTCCTTGTACCAGGAGGACAACACAGAGCGGCTAAGAGGTAGCAGTGCCAGTCAGGAGAGCAGACTTGGGGTCATACCAATTTAAACAAGTCGTTTTTGTGTTACTGGAAGAGTGTGTTTATATGAAGTGATCTGGTATTCACCAGTCACTGGCTAGGCTGGGGTGGGAGGGATTCCACCGATTTAGTGGAGACCTACGGTCTGGAGAAGAACAGAAGAGCGTCCAGTCATCCTGCGGTGTCTCCTAATTGTAAAGTTGCATCTACTGAGAGCCCGCAGGCTCCTGGGGGTCCGCTTTCAGCTGTGGTCCCGGATGAAGGCCTAGCTGTCTGCACCCCACCAATGTGTGAGCAACAAAGGACACTTCAGCACATACACCCTGTGGAGTCAGTCTTCTCAGAGCATCTGGAGACACTTGAGAACCTCTGCATTCAGGGAAAATAACTGACATTCTAGCTGAAAACAATATGGGAGAAAATTATCACAGAATTTATTTTCCTCATTTTTAATTTGAGATTTCTTTTCCAAGAAATTAGACTTGTTTTGTGTACCCTTCACGCACTTTCCCCCAATACTTACATCTTGTATAGTAGACAGTTGGCACTAGAACATGTGTGTGTATACAGTTCTGCGTCATTTCATCATGGGTAGGTTGGCATAACCACCACTACAAGATGCAGAACTTCCGTGTTGTGAAGATCTTGCTGCCATGCCCATTAGTCGTGTCTGCTCCCCTAAGCCCTGGAAACTTTTAATCTGTTCTCTATCTCTCTAATTTTGTCACTTCAAGAATGTTATAAAGTGGAATCACAAAGTTTGTAACCTTTTGACATTGCCTTTATTCACTCAGCACAATGCCCTTGAGATCCATACGAATGATTTTGGGTATACTTTGTCCTTTTTATTGCTGAATAGTATTTTATGGTATGGATATATAACTGTGTTGTTTTTTTTTGTTTTTGTTTATCCATTTTTGATGTTTTATTTATTTTCTTACATCTCTGCTATTTTGGGACAGGATTTGATTTCTCCCCTCGGGGTAGTTCCTGTGGTTCTCCCACCACTGCTGCACCCTGATCCATCACCATAGACGCTTGTACTCTGCCCGCCCATTTTGGCCCCTCCACTCCCTCACATATGCCTCCCATCTGTAGTTGCCTTAAAGTTTTGTCTTTTCTTTTCCCCAACACTTTGTTTGGTTTTTCTATATTCCTACTAGAAGTGAAACATCCGGTATTTATCTTTTTTCTCTTGATTTATTTCACTTAGCCCCCTTCCAGCTCCATCCGGGTATGTAACTGTTTCGCCATTCACCTAGTAAATAGCATTTTGGTTGTTTCCAAATTTAGTGATTACAAATAAAGCTGTTACTCACACTCAAGTCCACATTTTTGTTTTCATTTCTCTAGGATAAATACTTAGTAGTGAGACTACTGAGTCCCGTGGTGGTTTAGTAGTTTAAGAAACCATTAAATTATTTTTCCAGAGTGACTGTACATTCCGACTAGCAGTATATGAGAGAGCAGTATATGAGAGAGCTAGACATCCTTAGTAGCAGTGGTATTGTCACTTTTTTAAAAAAAATTAGCTGTTCTCAAAGTACATGGTTATTTTTCACCATTGTCTTAATTTGCATTTCCCTAATAGATAGTGATAATAAACATCTTTTCGTGTGCTTATTTGTCATCTGTTGATTCTCTGTGGTGAGATTTATCTTCAAGTCTTTTTCTAATTGGATTTGCTTCTATTGTTGAGCTTGGAGAGTTTTTTATATAGTCTAGTTATGAGTCCCTTGTTAGACAGTTTGTAAATATTTTTCCCTATCTGTAACTTTTCATTTTCATAAGAGTCTTTCACAAGCATATTTTATTTTAATGAAGCACAATTTATCATTTTTTGATTTTATGGATCATGCTTTTGATGCAATGTCTAAGATTTCTTCCCCAAGCCCTGGGGACTGAAGATTTTCTTCTATTTTCCAATAAGAGTTTTATGGTTTTACATTCAAATCTATAATTACTTTGAGTTAATTTTTGTATTAGATTTGAGGTTTAGGTAGTTTATTGTTTTCTTTATTTGTTTTTGCTTATGGATATTAAATTCAAATTCAGCACCATTTGTTAAAAAGATTGTGCTTTTCCCTGAATTGTTTTTACACTTCTGTCAAAGATCACTTGGTCATTCTTGTGGGTCTGTTTCTGGGCTTTCAATTCTATTCCAGTGATCAATGATTCTCCATAAGTGATCTCTACTTTTTTCTACTGATTTGTCTATCTCTCTGTCAATACCATACATTACTGATAACTGTAGGAATGTAGCAAATCTTATAATCAAGCAGTGTGATTCCTCCAACTTTATTCTTATATTTCAACATTGTTTTAGCTATTCTGTCAATAGTTCCTTTGTTCTTTTATATAAATTATATATATATATATATATTTGCTTACATCTACAAAATGTTTTTACTAGGCTCTTCATAGGAATTACATTAAAGCTGTATATAAATTTGGGGAGAATTGATATCTTTTTATGTTGAGTCTTCCAACCTGTGAACACAGTACGTTTCTCCATTTATTTAGATCTTCTTTGATTTCCTTTATCATAACATTGAAAATTTGAATATATACATCCTGTATGTGTTTTGTTAGTTATATGACTTGGCATTTCATCTTTTTGGAGCAATTACAAATGGTATTGTTTCTAATTTTGTCTTCCACATATTTGTTGTTAATGTATAGAAATATATTTGACAGTTTTATGTTGATCTTATATCCTTTGAACTTGCTGGACCCACTTATTCATTCTAGGGGCTTTTAAAAAAAGATTTATTTTTATTTACTTATGCATACAAGAACTGGGGTGTAGGTCAGAGGTGCAGGGGGTGTTCGAGGATTCACCAGAGACAGAGTGGGGAGCAGAGCAGGCAGATTGACTGAAATACACTGCTGAGGGGAGCAGTGAGCGAGACAGGAGAGGTCTGCTGCGCCATGTGGGAAGCTCCCTGACCAGGGATGGAACTCGTGCTGCATTGGCTGCTGATAGCTTGATAGTGCTGAGACTTAACCCCTTGCTCCACCAGGGAGACCCCATTCTAGGAGTTTTTATAGGGTTAGATTCCGTGGGGTTCCTTAGATTTTCTGTCTATGCAGATAACTATGTCATCTGTTAGACACAGGTTTATTGATTCTTTCTGAACTCTAGTCCTTTTATTTTTGTATCTTGTCTTTTGTATCTTGTATCTACACTGATTAGAACTTCCAGCTGAAAGTTCATAGCACTTCCAGTTGAAAAACATAGCACAATGACGTTCTAGCCAATAGTGAGAACGAGCGTCCTTGCCTTATTCCCAGTCTTAAGGATGGGAATCTATAGGCTATTTGTATTCTTTTTTTTTTTTAACAAAGTATAGGAACTTTATCTGTATCACAATTTTTAAAGAATTTTTTTTATTGTGAACGAGTGTGAAGTTTATCAAATACTTTTCTGCATTAATTGATATGACATCAACTTTTTCTTCTTTTACACGAAAGTCACTTGATATGCTAGATTACACTGATTGATCTTCTGAAATTTTGAAGCAGCATTCTGTTCCTAGAATAAACCCTATTTGGTCATATGTATAATTCTTTTTACATGTTGCTGAATTTTGTTTGCTAATATTTTCTTAAGGATTTTTCCATAATTTTGTTTTTGGACTGTCTATGACTGGTTTTGTTATCATGGTCACATGGTCTCATAGAATAAATTGGTAAGTATTTCCTCTTCTATTTTCTGTAAGAGATTATATAAAATTGGTGTTAATTCTTGTTTAAACACTGGATAGAATTCTCCAATGAAGTCATCTTGGCCAGAGATTTGCTTTGGAAGTTGGGAGTTTTTATAGTTAGAGAATCAGTTTCCTTAATAGTTATACGATTATCCAAATTGTCTAATTTATATTGGATGAGTTGTGATAGTTTGTGCTTTTTGAGGAATTGGCTAATTTCATCTAAATTATCAAGTTTATGTGTGTGGAGTTGTTAGCAACTTTTATAATAATTATTATTATTACTGTTAGTGTATTATTATCACTGATATATGCAAGATCTACAGTGTATCTTCTGCTTCATTCTGATATTAGTACAGTCATTCCTGCTTTTATTTGCCATATATTTTTTATGTTTTTTATATTTTTTTTACTTTTGAGTTCCCTATGTTGCTCTATTTGAAATTTCTTACAGGCATCATATAGTTGGACCATGTTTTTCATTCACTTTACTAATCTCTTACTTTTTCAAAAAAAATTATTTATGTATACAAGCTGGGGTACAGGCCAGAGGCGTGGGGCGGCGAGAGGGCTCACCAGAGACAGAGTGGGGAGCAGAACAGGCAGATGGACGGAAATACACTGCTGAGGGGAGCAGCGGGCAAGACAGGAGAGGTCTACAGCTCCATGTGGGAATCTCCCAGGCCGGGCGTCGAACTCGCGTCGCTGCTACCGACAGCTCCACAGTGCAGCGCTTAACCGCTGCACCACCCAGGGAGGCCCCTAATCTTTTACTTTTAATTAATGGTATTTCAATTGTGTTGATCATTACATTATATTTCAATATAATTCTTTTATTTTTCCCCACCACTATTCCTTATGTATACTTATCTCTTTCCCTCCTTTTCCCTCTTAACCTCAAAGCCCTCAAGATGTTTATTGGTATCCAGTAGTTTTTACTTTTTTAACTGAGGTAATATTGGAGTACCCCCATCAGGTATTACCACCATAGTGCACCCACCACTAGTTTTTTTAAAGTGTTTTATGTTGTTGTATTGTCTGCTTTATGAATACCCAATATTTGTTTTAGTTGTTCTGACTTACTTTGCTGCACATAGTTCTCTGAAATTCCTTCCATATTGTTGAAAATTGCTGCATTTAATCCTTTCTATGGATATATAGTATTCCATGGTGTGTGTGTGTGTGTGTGTGTATGTGTGTGTGTGTGTACTACTTTCTTGATCTATTTGTTCACAGAAGGAAATTTAGGCTGTTTCCATGTCCTAGCTATTGTAAATAATGCAGCTATGAGTATCGTGGAACACATAGGGTTTTTTTGTTGACACTCATATTTTGTGGATATATGCCCAAGAGTGGGATTTTTAAAAGATAAATCCAGATTACTTTCCATAATGGTTTCACCAGATTACATTCTCACCAACAGTCTAACAGGGTTCCTTTTTCTCTGAATCCTCTCCAGCACTTGTTGGTTTGGGGGCAGTCTTATTAATATGGACCATTCTCACTGGTGTGAGATGGTGTCTCATGGTAGTTTTAATCTGTATCTCTCTTACTAAAAGTAACAACAAATATATTTTCATGTCTTTTGGCCTTTTGGATATCTCCTTGAAGAATTCTCAGTTCATATCTATTTTCCAGTTGCTAATTGAGTTTTTTTTATTACTGAATTGTATGAGTTTTTTAAATATATCTTGGATATTAATTCCTTGTCAATTACATATTGTATAAATATTTTCTCCCATTCAGCAGGGTGTCTATTTAATTACCTTTTATTTTCTTTTGCTGTCTAGAAACTTTTTAACTTGAGGTAATCACAGTTGCTTATTTTTGTTTTTTACTCCTTGCCATAGGGGTTGAGTCACCAAAAATATCTTTATTGTTGATATCATGGAATACATTGCCAATGTTTTCTTCTGTGTATTTTATTGTTGCAGGTCTTAGATCTAAATCTTTAATCCATTTGGAGTTTATTTTTGTGTGTGATGTCAGCAAGTAATCCAACTTCATTATTTTATGTGTGGCTTTCCAATTTTCCCAGAAACACTTATTAAGGAGACTGTCCTTTCCCCATTTTATGATCATAGCTGCTTTATCTTAGATTATGTGCTGGTATGCACATGTATTTATTTCTGCGCTTTTGATTCAGTGTCATTAGTCCATATATCTATTTTTGTGCCAACACAATATTATTTTTAATACTGTTGCTTTATAGTGAAGTTTGAAGTCAAGTAACATACCTCCATTTATCTGCCAGTTGCTTTTGCAATTCTAGGCCTTATGTGGTTCCTACAAGTTTCAATATTTTTTGTTCCATTTTTTTGAAAAATATTTCTGGATTTTGATAAGGAGTTCATTAAATTTTTGTATCATATTAGGCAAGATAGTCATTTTGATTATATTGATTCTCCCCATCCATGAGCACGGGCTATCCTTCCATCTTTTTATGTTACTAAGTGCTAAGTACTAAGTATTACTAATATATTATAACATCTTATTAATACATATATTAATAGCATCTTATTTATATATGTATATAGATATGAAATATCATCTTTGCATCCCTAGAATGAATCCCACTTGATCATAGTGTTGATCCCTATGATATACTGTTGAATTTGATTTGCTAGTATTTTGTTGCAAATTTTTACATTGATGCTCATCGGGGATATTGCTCTATATTTTTCTTTTCTTGTACTGTCTTTTTCTGGTTTTGGTAGTAAGGTAATGTTGACATCATAAAATGTAATGTGGAGCATGCCTTTATTGTATTTTTTAAAAACAATTTGATTTCTCATTTGGCTCTCTTATATTCCTCCTATAAGTGATACCATTCTATATTTTTCTTTTTCCTTCTGGCTTATTTCACTGAGCATGATCCCTTCTAGCTCCATCCATGTTTCTGAGAATTGCGTTAGTTTATCATTTTTGATTGCTGAATAGTACTCCATGTACCACATCTTCTCGATCCAGTCATCAATATTTGGAAGGAGAAAACAGCACACAAAACATAAACAAAAGCAAAAACTAGCAGGCAACCACAAATAAGAGACATTCTACAGGGGAGGGGGAGGAAGAGAGACCAAAATAGGGGAGAAAAGCACACAAGGGACTATAGTGATAGTTCACGGGTGAATTGGTGGTGGGAAACCTACAGGGGATACACAATAATGTAAAGGATATAAATTAAATTTTCAAAAATACAGTAAAAAATAAAGGAAAAAACCAATTTGAGCAAGGTGGGCATTAGTTCTTTAAAAGTTTTACAGAGTTCATTTATAAAGCCATCTGATCTTGGGTTTTGTTTTTTGAAAGATTTTTTATTGCTGTTTCAGTTTCCAAGTTTGTGCTCTCTTTGTTCAGTTTATCTGTTTCTTCCTGGATTAGTCTTCATAGATTATGTTGATCTAGAAATTCATCTATTTCTTCAAGATTATCAAATGTATTTGATAATATGTAGTTGTTGATAGTAATCTCTCATCTTTTGTATTTCTGTCCTATCTATAGTGATTTCTCCTCTTTCATTTTTAATTGTTTTTTTTTTAATTTATACATACAAGCTGGGGTACAGGCCAGAGGCGTGGGGTGGCGAGAGGGTTCACCAGAGACGGAGTGGGTAGCAGAACAGGCAGATCAGAAATACACAGCTGAGAGGAGCAGCGGGCAAGGCAGGAGAGGTCTGCCATGCCATGTGGGATTCTCCCCAGCCGGGTGTCGAACTTGCGTCGCCGCTGCTGACAGCTCCACAGCGCAGTGCTTAACCACTGCGCCACCGGGGAGGCCCTAATTCTGTTTTTTAATATTTTCTCTTTTTTGTTAGCCTAGCTCAGGGTTTGTCTACTTTGTCTTCTTGAAGAGCTAGTTCTTAGTTCATTGGTTTTTTTGGTATTATATTTTTATCTCTATTTTATTTTTTTTGTTCTTATTTTTACTATTTTCTTCCATCTACTAATGTTGGGTATTATCTGTTCTTCATTTCTGAGTTGCTTTAAATGTGATATTTGTTTGTTTAGGATGTTTCTTGCTTTTTTATTTTTATTTTTTTAAAGATTTATTTATTTATGCATACAAGCTGGGGTACAGGCCAGAGGCGTGGGGAAGCGAGAGGGTTCACCAGAGACTGAGTGGGGAGCAGAATAGGCAGATTGACGGAAATACACTGCTGAGGGGAGCAGCGGGTGAGGCAGGAGAGATCTGCCACGCCATGTGGGAATCTCCCCGGCTGGGCATCGAACTCTCATCACCGCTGCCGACAGCTCCACAGTTCAGCGCTTAACGCTGTGCCACCAGGGAGGCCCTGTTTCTTGCTTTTTAATATGGACCTGTATGCAATTATCTTCCCCCTTAAGACCACTTTTGCTGTATCCTATAGATTATGTTAATTTGAATCGTCATTTTTGTTCATCTCAAGGTGTTGTTTTGTTGTTTTTTTTTTTCATTTTAAAAGGACAAGTTTATTAGGAGAAGGAGAAAGGAAAAAGAGGTATCTGCATAGACACAAGTGGGCAGATAGCTATTGCTGCTGCTACTGCTGCTATTGTTTTCAAAAGGAAAAGGTTTGTTAAAAGAGAGGCCTGCATAGACACAGGTGGGCAATCTTGAGACAAGCACTGCTCAAGGTATTTTTAATTTCTGCTTTGATTTTCTCCTTTATTCAATTGCTATTAAGCAGCATGTTCTTTAATCTCCATGTTTTCATAGTTTCCCTGTGGTTTTTTTTTTTCTTATCATTGATTTCTAGTTTTATGGCATTGTGGTCAGAGAGGATAGTAAGTCTAATTTTAATCTTTTCAGGCTTATTGACAATTGACTTATGTCCCATTGTGTGGTCTGTTCTTGAAAATATTTCATTTGCATCCGGAAAAAAATGTGTATGAAGCACTTTTTGTGTGAAGTGTTATGTAAATGTTAGACCTATTTGTTCTAGCTCCTCATTTAAAGTTGTTTATTTATACTCTGTCTTGTTGATCTGTTCATCACTATAAGTAGGGTATTTAGGTCCCCTAGAATTGTTGTGCTATTACCAATATCTCTCCTAAATTCTGTTATGTATCTTGTGCTCCATCTTTCAGTGCATATTTATGTATGTGTTATTTCTTCTTGTTTTATTAGACTCTTAATCATAATATAGTATCCTTCTTTATCTCTTACTACTTTTCTTAGTTGAATATTTATTTTATCAGATATTCAGAATACCTGTTCCTGATTTTTGGAGGTTGCCATTTTCTTGTATAATTGTCTTCCAAACCTTAACTCTAACTCTGTGCTTTGTTGGTAAGGTGAGTTTCTTATAAACAAAAGGTTGGACATTGCTTTGAAATCCATTCAATCAGTCAACATCTTTTTACTGATGAGTTCAGTTCATTTATGTTTAAGGTGACTATTGAGATGTAAGTGCTTAATGCCATTTTGTCATGTTTTTGTTTTTTGTTTTGTTTGTCTTGTCTTTTTTATTTTTTGTGGGCTTCCTATGTTTTGTTTAGGTTCCATTTCCATTGTTTTATGTGTTACTTCTATTATTTTTTTTGTTTGAGGGTTCTATTGAGGTTAATACATGATGGGTTTTATATGCTATCCATTGGACTGTCTACCCTGGTTCTACTGGGCCACATTGTTATTTTCCTCCTCCTTCTCTGTGTCTAGTAATTTATGTTTCTGTTACCTCAACATTCATTGTTCTGATGCTTTATAATAACCCCTTTAGGATTTCATATGCAGCTTGGTGTTGATAAACTCTTACAGCTTTTGATTTTCAGTAAAGTTCCCTATTCTTCTATCTTGATTGTAAATCTTCCTGGATAAAACATTCTGGGCTGGAAGTCTTTTTCTTTACATATTCATGGTGGAATGGAGAGGTTAGAATCACCTGATGCCCTATAAACAACTTTTAAAAATAACATGTTCTCAAAGGAGGACTTGTAAGTTACCTGACAGAGTCCCAGGAACTTCCCACGGAGGACTCGCACTGAAATTAAAGATTTGCTGCAGGTAAAGGAAGGAAAAGGGTGAAGGGGAACATAGTGGAGAAAAGTAGATACCTAATCTGGTGGAATGGACTGGGTTGGTTAGCCATGGCAAGACGGGTCACTGTAGGGCACTGTGAATTTCCCTGGAGGGACTTTTCAGAAATGGAGTGCAGTCACATGTGGTTATGGGTCTAATCCGGGACAATGGGAACTCCATGACCTGCTTACTCAAGGAAAACACTCCCACGACCCCTTCCCAGAAGTAAAAGATCAAAGAGTCACCAGGGGAGCCAGGCCAGGCTTGACTGCAGCAGATAGCAGAGAAAAAGACTGGTCAGAGAGAATTCACCAAGTCCTTGGAAAGTATCAAGTGGGCTTGCAGACCTTGCAACCCAGGTCCCTTGGAGGCAGGGTGGCAGCAGTGGAGGCTGCTGTGGCAGCCATAGCCTATAGACATAGCCAGGTAACATGGCATACACACCATTTGAATGTCTCCTGCCTGAGAGGCCCAACTGAGTCCTGATATGTGAGCCTGGTGGGCCAGAGCTAGCACCCCTTGCCAGGACTCAGGCTTTATAGATCACAATCCATGGCAGAAAGGAGCATCAGAGAGGTAAGTTGGGAAGTTAGGATAAACTCTGAACAGAGTTTGCTGTAGAAAGAAAGGAGAGGAGGCAGAGGTGAATAATAATACTTCTCAACAGAATTGAGATCAGGTACTTAAGAGATAGACTCTGCTGCTGCCTCCACCTCTGCCAAGGTAAACTAAGAAGAGAAACAAACAAAATTGAACCCACGGCACCCCAGCCACAAAAAAAGCCAATAAGGCAACAATATCCCCAGAATGCAGAGAATATCTGAACACAACATGGAAAAGCAAAAGGCGAACAGAAGCTCTGGGACAAATAACAGGGATACAGAAATAGAGGACCTAGCACACAAAAAATTTAAAACAATAATATTAAGAATGCTACATGAGCTACTGGAATGTTAGTCAAAGATAGATAAGCAGGTGGAAAATCTTAGAAAGGAGAACCAAGAACAAAGTGGTTCTTCATCAAAAAGATAGAAAATATTAAAATAACACAAAAAGAGACTTTGGATGAAAACAAACATAGAAAGAACTTTGAATGAAATTAAACTGGCAGAAGAAAGAATTTCAGAAATAGAGGACTCAAATGACCAAATCACCCAATTAGAAAAAGAGAGAGAAACAAGACATAGGAAAAATGAAGAAACTCAACAAGAAATATCAGAGTCAATTAGAAGAGGAAATATAAAGATAATGGGTATTCCAGAAGGTGAAGACAAGGAGAAGGGCACAGAACCCTATTCAAAGGAATAATAATAATAATAATAATAATAATAATTATTATTATTATTATTATTATTTCCTAAGCCTAAGGAATGAGTGAAGTATGGATATCCAGGATGCAGAGAAAACGCTCTAATTTCTAAATGCAAAATGATATACACCAAGATACATTGTTAAATCATCAAAAATCAAAGATTAAGAAAAAAATGTATAGGAAGCAAGGAAAAAGAAGATGATATACAAGGGCACCCAAAATGGGATTTCCTCAGATTTTTCCCAAGGCATTCTTCAGGCAAAAAGAGTAGGCTGAAGGAACAAAATGTTCACAACCCCAAAAGACAAAAACTGCCAGCCAAAAATACACTAATCTGCAAAATTATCATTCTAGTACAAAGACGAAATCGAGTATAAAGATGAAATAAAAGCTTTCCAAGAGAAACAGAAGCTAATGGAGCTTATCACCACCAGATATGCTCTACAAGAAATGTTGAGAGTTCTTCTGCAAGAAATGAAAAAAAAAAAAGAAAAAGAAGCAGCACAAAACCCTGAGCAAAATGACAATATTAATACAAAACCAGAAGCATGAGCAAGAATATTATGAGTCAACAATAAAACACTAAAAGGGAGGAGGAAATGGACAGAACTTGTGTTAAATGTCAGAGAGTGGACAACAGATCATAAAGGACTTAAGACATGGCCACTTAGACAAAACCGTCATGGTAACCACTAACCAAAAATCTGTAATAGAGACTCAAAGATGAGGAAACAAGCAAATCACTAGGAAAGCCATCCAAATAAAAGAGCAGAGAGAAATAAATGAAAAAGAAACAGAAATATAAAACAATAAATAACAGAATAACTGTAAATAACCCCTTTATATTAATAATCACCCTAAATATGAATGGCTAAAACTCACTAATTAAAGACAAGTTATGACAAAATAGGTTAAAAAGTTTCAGCCATTTACAAGAGACCCATTTAAAAATGAAAGACAAAAACAAAGTAAACATTGGAGCAAAGTTTTTTTTTTATTGTTATTTATGTCTTTTACATTTTGTATTCCCCTTGGGCAACCCACCACCAATTCACCCGTGATCCATCTCCATGGTCCCCTGTATTCTCCTCTCTTCCATTTTGTGCCCTTATCCCCCCCCCACCCCCGCCACCGCTGAGTGTCTCTCTCCCACCCGGCCTCCCTTTAGTCCTGTTATAAGTGAAACCATTCGATATTTTTCTTTTTCTTTCTGGCTTATTTCACTGAGTATGATTCCCTCTAATTCCATCCATGTCGCTGCAAATTGCATGTGTTTATCTTCTTTCCATGATGAATAGTATTCCATTGTGTATATGTACCACATCTTCTGGATCCAATCACCTATTTTTGGACATCTGGGTTGCTTCCATATCTTTGCTATTGTGAATAGTGCCGCAATGAACATACGGGTGCATGTATCCTTTCGGATTAGTGTTTTTGTGTCCTTTGGGTAAATTCCCAAAAGTGGTATTTCTGGGTTGTATGGGAGCAAACATTGGAGCAAAGTTTTATTAGCAATGTTGCACAAAGAAAAGTGGAAACTGCTATTCTCATATCAGATAATGTAGACTTTCAGCTAGAAAAGGTAATCAGAGACAAAGACAGCCACTCTATAATGATCAAGGGAATACTTCATCAAAAAGATATAACAATTATTAATATTTATGCACCTAACACTGGGGCACCTTGTTGTATAAAACAACTATTAAATGACCTAAAACAACATGTTGACAAAAAAAATACAGTCATTATTGAAGACCTCAACACACCACAGCACAAAGAGGGAGATCATTCAGACAGAAAATTAAGAAACGAATTTCTAAATTGAAGTGTTGGACCAGGTGGATTTAATGGACATTTATAGAGCTTTCCATCCCAAAAGAAATGAACATACATTCTTCTCAAGTGCACATAAAAATTCTCAAGAATAGGGCCTCCCTGGTGGCGCAGCGTTTGAGCGCTGTGCTGTGGAGCTGTTGGCCACAAGCGGTGCCGGTTCGACGCCCAGCGGGGAGAATCCCGCATGGTGCAGCAGACTGCTCCTGCCTCACCCGCTGCTCTCCTCAGCAGTGTATTTCTGATCTGCCTGTTCTGCTCCCCACTCTGTCTCTGGTGAACCCTCTCGCCGCCCCGCGCCTGTGGCCTGTACCCCAGCTTGTATACATAAATAAATAAAATTCTTAAAAAAAATTCTCAAGAATAGAATATATACCAGGACAAAAATGTCTCAGAATATGCATGAAAATAGAAATCATATTAAGCATCTTCACAGATCACAATAGTATAGAGCTAACAATTAACCACAAAAAGAACCTCAAAATAGAGCCAACCCAGCTGGCCCATGACTATGCTACTCATTGGATCTGTGCTAGGGGAGCCACGAAGTTCCCTCCTACTGTTCCAGCCACTTTACATACTCCATGACCACACTGTACACCAGGATTTGCTCCAGGGAAGGTCCCAGCTACTGTGCCCACCACCAGATAAATGCCCATAATAGTGGGAGAGGAAAACCCACGCCCAATAGAAGCCCCAACTGCAGAAGAACAAACCCAAAAGCAAACAATGGGAAGAATGAAAAATAAAAATAATCAAATTAAGTCCTTGGGGGAACAAGAAGAATCATAGGAGAAGAGAGAGAGAAGGGAATTGAAAAACTATTTAAGGAAACAATTGAAGAAAACTTCCCAAACTTGAAGAAAACTGAAAGTAGAAAACAGGAAGCTAAAAGAATGCCAAACTACCTTAATAAATAGAAATCTATGGCAAGACACATAGTAGTAAAGCTTTCAAACTTTTTTTTAAGTGGGGTACAGGCCAGAGGCATGGGGCGGCGAGAGGGTTCACCAGAGACAGAGTGGGGAGCAGAACAGGCAGATCGGAAATACACTGCTGAGGGAAGCAGCGGGCGAAGCAGGAGAGGTCTGCCGCGCCATGTGGGATTCTCCCCGGCTGGGCATCGAACTCACGTCGCCGCTGCCAACAACTCCAGAGTGCAGCGCTTAACCGCTGCGCCACCAGGGAGGCCCCAGTAGTAAAGCTTTCAAGAGTCCAAGACAAAGAAAAATAAACTGACGAGGGGAAAGAAACAGATAACCTAAAAGGAAAACTGATTATGCTGACATCAGACTTCTCTGAAGAAACACTATGGGCAAGAAGAGAATGGAGTGACATGTTCAAAATACTCCAAGACAAAAAAATATCTCAGTCAAAATACTTTATCCTAAAAATCTCTCCTTCCTCTATGAAGGAAAAATAAGGAGCTTCTCAGACAAACAAAATCTTATGGAACTTGCAACTACTAAATTGCCCCTTCCAAGAAATATTAAAAAGAGTTTTAGGATTTAAACCAAAGTGAGGAATGAACACAAAGAACTGAACAAAGAATTAAATAGAACCACAAAACTATCAACAAAATGGCAGTAACAGATTTGTACATATCAATAATCACTCTAGAGTCAATGGATTAAACTCATTAATAAAATGTCATGCAGTATCTTGTTGGATTAGAAAACAGAATCCAACCTTCTGCTATTTCCAGGAAATGCACCTAAGTTCCAAAGATAAACACAGACTGAAAATAAATGGTGGGAAAACAATTCTACAAGCAAGTGGCACCCAAAGGAAGATAGGGGCAGCCATACTTATATCAGATAAAATAAACTTCACTAAAAAAAGGTGACAAGAGACAGGTATGGACACTATATAATGATCAAGGGGACAATACACCAGGAAGACATGATGTCATCAATATATACTCACCAAATGAAGGAGCACCAAAATATACTACACAATTTCTATTGAATCTGAAAACAAACATTGGAGAAAATATTTGTGGTAGGAGATTTCAATCCCATTCTCACCAAGAGACAGATCAATGAGACAGAAAATAAACAAAGACACAATAGGTCTAAACAAATATCTAGACTACATGGGCCTAACAGACAGTTATAGGATACTGCATCCCCCCCAAAATTGAATACACATTTTTCTTAAGCACATATGGATTGTTGTCCATATGTGTCCATCGACCACATACTGGGTCACAACACAAATATCAACAAGCACATGAGGACTGAATTCATGCCAACTATCTTCTCTGACCATAAAGGTATCAAACTAGAAATCAACTACAAAAAGAAAGCAATACATGAAGACTAAACAACACACTACTGAAAGACCACTGTGTTAATGAGGAAATCAAAGAAGAAATAAAAAAATACCCTGAGACGAATGATAGTGAGAACACAACCTGCCAGAAGTATGGAACACAGCAAATGCAGTATTAACACATTGTTTGTAGGTAGTTTTTATTGCACGCTAACAGGTGGCGTGAGCCATTTTTAAAACATTTTCCCCTGTGAAGGGGAATCTCACAATGTTTACACATGTAACTTGTTTTGCTTCGTTTTTTGTGTGCTGCGCAAACCCGACATTGCTTTTGAGCAATTTTTTTTCAGAGCAATAAAAAAGTATAAAAATAAACATATTTATACGTTACCCGCATTCTACCGCTAGTCTATAAAAAACGTATTAATACGTGTCCCGTGCTCTACTACCCGTCAACGTAAAACGTATAAATACGTTTCCCGCATACAATGTGTTAAGAGGTAAGTATATAGTAATACAGGCCCACATGAAGAAACAAGAAGAACCTAATCTTTCATCTCAAAGAAACTAGAAAAACCAAAATTACTCAAAAGTCAGTGGAAGGAAGGAAATAATAAAAACTAAAGCAGGGGCCTCCCTTGTGTTGCAACGGGTTAAGTCGCAGCACTGTGAAGCTACCCAGAGCCACTGCAGCACGAGTTCGATACCCAGCCAGGGAACTTCCCACATGGCGCAGCAGAACTCTCCTGTCTCGCCCACTGCTCCCCTCATAAGTATATTTCAGTAGATCTGCCTGTTCTGCTCCCCACTCTGTCTCTGGTGAATCCTCTAATCCCCTCCCCACACCTCTGGCCTACACCCCAGCTTTTATGCATAAATAAATAAATCTTAAAAAATTAAAGCAGAACTAAACAGAATAGAAGTAAAAAAGGCAGCCCAAAACCTGGTTTTTTGAAAATATAAATAGACAAACTTCTACCTAAGCTCACAAAGAAAAGGAGGGAGAAAACTCAAATAAATAGTATCATAAACAAAAGAGAAGAAATAACAGATATGACAGAAATTCAGAGGATAATAGTAGATTACAATGAACAATTATATGCAAATAAGATCAACAACCTAGATTAGAAGGACAAATTCTTAGAATTATACAATCACCCAAGGCTGAAATATGGAAGAAACATAAAACCTGAACAAACCAATTACAAGAAAAGAAATTGAAACAGCAGTCTAAACCTTTCCAAAAAGCAAAAGCTCAGGACCAGATGGTTTAATAAGCAGGTTGTATGGAATGTTCAAAAATGAACTAATACCAGGGCCTCCCCGGTGGCGCAGCGGTTAAGCGCTGCGCTGTGGAGCTGTTGGCAGCGGCGACGCGAGTTCGACACCCGGCCGGGGAGAATCCCACATGGCGCGGCAGACCTTTCCTGCCTCGCCCACTGCTCCCCTCAGCAGTGTGTTTCTGATCTGCCTGTTCTGCTACCCGCTCTGTCTCTGGTGAACCCTCTCGCAGCCTCACGCCTCTGGCCTGTACCCCAACTTGTATGTATAAATAAAAAAAAAATGAACTAATACCTATCTGCTCAAACTCTTTCAAAAAATTGAGAAAGAATACTTTCAAATATATTTTACGAGGCCAACGTCACACTGATATCGAAACCAAACAGAGACAACACACAAAAAAGAAAACTACAGGCCAATATCTCTAATGAACATGGATGCTAAAATGCTCAGTAAAATCTCAGCAAACTGAATACAACAATGCATTAAAAGGATTACACACCATAACCAAGTGGGATTTAGTCCAGGTACACAAGGATGGTTCAATGTCTGAAAATCAATCACTGTAATTCACCACATCAACAAAAAGAATGATAAAAACCATATGATTGTATCAATAGATGTCGAGAATGCATTTGACATGGCAAACAGGCATATAAAAAATGTTCAACATCCCTCATAATCAAGGAAATGCAAATAGAAACCACAATGAGATACTACTTTATACCAACAAGAATGGCACACATAAAAAAAACCCCAGAAAACAACAAATGTTGGCAAGGATGTGGAGAAAAAGGAACACTCCTACACTGTTGGTGGGAATGCAAACTGGTCCAACCTCTATGGAAAGCTGTATGGCAGTTTCTCAAACAACTAAAAATAGAACTTCCATATGACTCAGCAATTCCACTCCTAGGAATATACCTAAAGGACACAAAAACAGTAATCCAAAAGGGCACATACACACCTATGTTTACTGGAGCACTATTTACAATAGCTGAAATATGGAAACAACCCAAATTGCCCAAAATTGATGACTGGACCAAGAAGATGTGATACATGTACACAATGGAATACTACTCAGAAATCAAAAAAAGATAAACTCGTGCAATTCACAGCAACATGGATGGAGCTAGAAGGGATCATGCTCAGCGAAATGAGCCAGAAGGAAAAAGAAAAATATTGAATGGTATCACTCATAGGAGGAATATAAGAGAGCCAAATGAGAAATCAGAAGAAGAAAATAGCATACAAATAAAAAACAAAAACAAAAACAAAAACTAGAAGGCAACCACAAATAAGAGACATTCTGCAGGGGAGCGGGAGGAAGAAGGACCAATAGGGCAGAAGAGAGCACAAGGGACTATGGTGATGGTTCACAGGTAAATTGGTGGTGGGAAACTTACAGGGGATACATAATAATATAAAGGATATAAGTTAAATAAAATTAAATTAAAGAAAAAAAAGAATGCATTTGACAAAGTTCAAAATCCATTCATGATGAAAGCCCTTGAAAAACTTGGGATAAAATGATCATACCTTAACATAATAAAAGCCATATATGAGAAACCCACAGCTAACATCATTTTTTAAATATTTATTTATGCATATAAGAGCTGAGGTGTAGGCCAGAGGTGTGGGAGGTGAGAGGATTCACCAGAGACAGAGTGGGGAGCAGAACAGGCTGAAATACACTGCTGAGGGGAGTGGTGGGAGAGACTGAAGAGGTCTGCTGGGCCATGTGGGAAGCTCCCTGGCTGGGGCTGAAATTTGTGCTGCAGTGGCTGTGATAGCTTTATAGTCTGAGACTTAACCCCTTACACCACCAGGGAGACCCCAGCTAGCATCATTCTTAATGGTGGGAAACTTAAAGACTTTCCCCTAAGATCCATACAAGACAAGGATATCCACTCTCACCACTATTATTCAACATAATTTTGGAAGTCCTAGCTAGAGCAATTAGGCCAGAGAAAGATATCAAAGGAACCTAAATTGGGAAAGACGTAAAGCTATCATTATTTGCAGATGACATGAAAAAATATAGAGAGAGAACCCTAAAAAAAATACAGGGAAAACTAATTAAAATAATAAACCAGTTCACAGAGTAGCAGGTTACAAAATCAATACACAAAATTCAGTAACTTTCCTATATGGACACAATCAGCCTGAAGAGAAAGAAATTAGGAAAACCATAGCATTTACAATCATACCAAAAAAATTAAATACCTGAGAATATACGTAACACTGGATATGAAGGACCTATGCAAGGGAAATTATAAAGCACTGTTAAAAGAAATAGAAGACACAAAGAAATGGAAAGATATTCCCTGTTCATGGATCCAAACAAAGAACATTATCAAAATGGCCATCCTACCCAAAGCAATTTACAGATTCAATCAATTTACAGATTCTTTTTTTTTCTTTTTGTAATTTTGTATTTCCTTTAACATAAATAGGCTCGATGTTCTTTTCATATTTGTTTACAACTTGTACTTTCTCTTGGTCATTAATCTGTTATGAATTTAATGCATTTTTTGATGAATTTATGTGTTTTTTTAAATATATTTTTATTGTTTTTTATGTCTTTTACATTTTGTATTCCCCTTGGATAGCCCACCACCAATTCACCCGTGATCCATCTCCATGGTCCCTTGTGTTCTTTTCTATTCATTGTGCAATTCTAATAAAAATCTCAATGGCATGCTTCCAAAAATGGAAAAATTATTTGTGAAACTCATATGGAGTCACAAAGGACCCGGAATAGCTGAAAATCTCCTAACTAAAATGGGGGGAAAGAGGGCATTGCACTTCCAATTTTCAAACTATAGTATAAAGCCACAATAATTAAAACAGCATTGTACTGAAACAAAAACAGACACACAGAACAATGGCATAGAATTGAAAACCCAGAAATAAAAACACACATATATGGACAACTGATCTACAACAATAGAACAAAGAATTTAGACTGGAACAAGGAAATGTCTTCTCAATTAATGGTGCTGGGAAAATTGGATCGCCACATGCAAAAGAATGAAAAAAGAACACAATCTCACACAATACACAAAAATCAACTCCAAATGGATAAAAGACTTGGATGTAAGACCTGAAACCATAACATAAATAGAAGAAAACATAGACAAAATACTCCATGACATAAACTTCAGAAACATCTGTGAGGACTGGTGTCCAGCAGCAAGGAAAACAAAGGAGAATATCAACAGCTGGGACTACATCAAACTAAAAGCTTCTGTACAGCAAAAGAGACAATAACCAAGATGAAGAAACACCCTAGTGAATGGCAGGAAATATTTGCACACAATACATCTGATAAAGGACTGATATCAAAGATATACAAACAGCTCACACAACACCACAAAACACATCAAACAACCTAATCAAAAAATGGGCAAAAGAATTAAATAGACACTTCTCCAAAGAAGAAATGCAAATGGCTAACAGACATATGAAAAAATGTTCAACATCACTTATCATCAGGGAAGTGCAAATCAAAACTACAATGAGATAGCACCTCACACCTGTGAGAATGGCCCATATTAAAGAAAAAAAAAACAGAAATAAGTTCTGACAAGGGTATGGAGAAAAAGGAAACTTCCTACACTGCTGGTGGGAATGTGAATTGATCCTGCCACTATGGAAAGCTGTGTGGAGGTTCCTCAAAACACTGAAAATGGATCTGCCATACAATCCAGTGATTCCACTCCTAGGAATCTACCCAAAGAACACAAAAACACTAATTTGGAAGGAAATCTGCACTCTTATGTTTATTGCAGCACTATTTACAATAGGGAAGCTATAGAAAAACCCAAATGCCCCAAAACAGATGACGGGATCAAGAAGATGTAGTATATATACACAATGGACTAATACTCAGTGATCAAAAACTCACACTTTTTGTGGCAATGTCAATATAACTGGAAGGAATCATGCTAAGCGAAATAAGTAAGAAGGAGAAATATAAATATTGGGTGTTTTCACTTATATATGGACTATCGAGAAAACAAAGGGTCAGACAAAGACAAACCTTGAAGGCTGACCACAGATCAGGGGCATCCAGGAGGGGACAGGAAAAAGAGGGATGGAGGTGCGTGGGGAAGAGCACAGGCAACTACTGTGATGGACTGCGGGTGCTTTGGTCATGGGAGAACTGTGGTGACCCCACTAGAGTGACCAATCATATACAGTCCAAAAGTTATCAACAAAGTAAGAAAAAGGTACTTTATTTAAAAATAAATTAAAAAGTCCCCAGAGTAAACCAAAACGTGGCTATGAAACAAAATGCTTCTGAACAACTCCTGGGTCAATGAAGATATCAAAGAAGAAATCAAAAATTACCTGGAGACTAATGAAAATAGAGAGTCAAGCTATCAAACCTATTCAGTGCTCTAAAAACAGAACTGCATAGGAAGTTCATATCAATATGGGCCCAGAAAATGAACAAAACAACTCAAGAGAAACCTCAAATAAAAAAACCTAACTCTGTAGCTGAAGGAATTAGAAAAGAAAAGCAAATGTACCCAAAAATCAGTAGAAAGAAAGAAAGAATTAGTGCAGAAATAAAGAAAACAAAAAATCCCAAAGATCAGTGAAACCAAGACTTACTTCTTTGAAAAACTAAACAGCTAGGCTTATGAAGAAAAGAATAGCGAAAACCCAAATAAATAGAATCAGAAATGAAAGAGGCAAAATTGAAACTGATGCTACAGAAGTACAAAGGATCCAAGAGCCTTCTGTCAAACGTCTCTATGCAAACAACCCAGACAACCTAGAACAAATGGACAATATTTAGATTCATACAACCTTCCCAAACTTAATCAGTACGAAAAAGCCAACTAAAAAGTCCAATCACAAGTACAGAAGTTGCAAGAATAATAAAAAATCTTCTTAAGAACAAAAGCCCAGAGCCAGCTGGCTTCTCCAGTGATGTCTACTAAAATTACAGAGGACACATAATATCTATCCTACTCGAGCTCATAAAAAATTTGGAGAGGGTAGAAAGCTTCTTAGTACATTCCATAACCACCATTACCTTGATCCAAAAGCCAAGCAAGGACAGTACCATAGAAAAAAACTGTAGACTGATATCCCTGATGAACCAAGATGCAAAAATCCTCAACAAAATCTTAGCAAACCAAATACAGCAAAAGAGGAGCATCCACCACAATCAAGCTGAGTTCATTCCAGGGATGCAAGTTTAGTTCAACCTATGCAAATCCATCACAGTCATTTATGAGAGCAACAAAAAGATCATGTGATCCTTTCAATAGATGCTGAATAAACATTTGAAGAGATTTATCAGCATTAAAAACATTCAATAAAATGTGATAAATTGAATATGTAAATATTATAAAAGCCACATACAACAAACCCAACCTTGATGTCAGTGTGCGCCTGAATCAGTAGCTGTCAGGCTCTGCACTGCAGTCGTTCCTCCCTCTTGTATGTTGCACTGCTTTGTTATCTCGCTAAACTTTTAAGTTCACTTGGTTTCTCCTACCCCTTCTGCTGATGTTCCAACTGTGTAGGGTGGTAGTCATATTTTCCCCTCAGGTATGTTTGGCTTTGTTTTACATCAGTTTTCTTATGCACGTTTGCAGGAGGTGAGCCTGGTGTCTTCAATCTATCACCATCTTTCCTATGTAATTCTTGATATGCTTTCTATTCTTTTGTTTGATCTCTTTGGTTTTTATTTTTCTGTACTCTTTCTCCTCACTTCTGGTGGGTTACTTGAACTTTATTTTTTCAGAATTAAAGTTTTATCTACCCATATAGTGGTTTTGAAAAGTACATCTTTGTATTGCTTTTAATTTTTTCTTTTTGTATAGCTTTAACTTTTTTGGGTATTGTTTCATATATCTAGAACTTTCCTATCTATCCATCCATCCATCCATCCATCCATCCATCCATCCAACCATCCATCCATCCAAACAGAGCTTTGTTCTGGGCATTGCCTTATGTATACGTACATAACATTACATACATAACATCACAGTCTACTAGTGTTGACATTTACCAGTTAGGGTGAAACACAGAAATCTCATGTCCCTTTATCCTACTTCATTTATAATTGTCATATATTTCCTCTGCATACATTGAGAACTATATCATATAGTGTTACAAATTTTGCTTCAATCATCAATATAGAAAACTCAAGAGGGGAGGGAAAATCTATTGTATTTATCCATATTTTTACTCCTTCTGTTGTGTTATTACCTTTTCTCCTTCCTAATATTCCAAGATTTTTTTTCCTGGACATAGAGTTTTGGATTGATCATTCTTTGCTTCAGTCCTTGAAAAATGTTGTGTCAGTTCCTTCTGGCTTCCATGGATTTTGATGAGAAATTATGTGTGATTCAAATTGTTTCTGCCATATGATCCAGGAATTCCTGTAGCCAAGATGTAGAAAGCCTCCTGGCATTTATCTTTCTCCTTTCTATCTTTCTCCATATATTTGAAATATGGAGAAATCCTTGGAAGCATTCCATATCTTGGCTGCAGGACCAAATGACCTAAATACCCCAAACAGATACATGGATGAAGAAGATGTGGTACATATACACAATGGAATACTACTCAGCAACCAAAAATGGTAAACTCATGCCATTTGCAGCAACATGGCTGGAACTGGAAGGGATTATGCTAAGTGAAATAAGCCAGAAGGAGAAAGATAAATACCAGATGGTGTCACTTATATGTGGAATATAGAGAAATAGGGCCAAAGAAAAACTATAAAACCAATTTCTAAAAACTTACCATTAATTTGAGGCATCCAAGAGGGAAGGAAGAGAGGGTGAGATAGGAAAGGATGTGGGGGACAAAAGAACAACAGACTATGATGGAGGACTATGGGTGCTTTGGTGGTGGGAGAGCTATAATGATCACAAAAATTCCTATATTGTCAAAATACAAATATGTAAAACAATGGCACTTCATTGATTTTTTTTTAAAAACTCTTCCTTCCTCCCCTCCATATGCAAGGTGCTGTTTTTCTCTTCCTGTCTTTTTATTTTTCCATTGTTTTCAGAAGATTGACTATGATGGGTCTAGGCATGGATTTCTTTGGATTTATACTGTTTGGGATTTGTTGAATTTCTTGGCTCTGTAGGTTGTGTATTTTGGGAAATAGCCATTATTTCGTTGACTACGTTTTATCTCTCCTTTCCAAACTTTGATGACACAAATGTTCAGTTTTTGTTATTGTCCTGCATGTTTTTTTTAGGATCTGTTCACCCCTCTCACCCCTAGTCTATTTTCTTTCTCTTGTTCACAATGGTAACTTCTACTTTTCTATCTTCACGTTCACTGATTATTTCCTCTGTCTCTTCCATTCTGCTGTTGAGCCCATCTATTAATTTTAAAAACTTCAGTTATTATAAACATTCCACTTAGTTCTTTTTTACGTCTTCTATTTTGCTGATGAGACTTTCTTTTTTCACTTGTTTCTATTATGCTTGCAATTGCTTTTTGAAGAAGCTTTATGAACATCTTTATCATCTTGTTATTGGTGTCTTTTGGCTTTTTTTCTCATTCAAGAGGTGATTTTCCTGGCTTTTGATAGGATATGTAATACTTTTATCTGAATCTGAGTATTTGGGGCATTATGAGACTCTGGGCCTATCTAAACCTTCTATTATTAATCTTATTTCTCATACTGCTGGCAGGGGAAGGTGAATGCAACATCATGTTGCCAGGTGAAGTAAAGTTCAAGTTGCTTATTTAACCTTCATTGACACATGTGGTAGTGGTAGAGGGGTCTCATTACTGCTTGTGAAGGTGGGAGTTCAGGCTTTTCCCTGTGACTGCTGATACCATCTGCTGAGAGGAGCAGGGACACCTTATTGTATATAGTTCCCCTCAAGACCTCTACCGACACTATGGTAGTGGGGGTGCTTGTTACTGCTGAATGGCTGTGGAATTGCTGATTCTCCTGTAGGACTCCTCTGACAACATCCCAGTGGGGAAAAGAGGAGGGACAGCTTGTTATTTCCACGTGGGCATGAAGTCCAGGCCTCCCCTGTAGTCCCCTGACACTAGAGAGGGCTTGTTACTATCCAGTAGGAATGACAGCCTGGTCCCCAAGTTGTTCTGTTACACTATGCTGGTAGGGGCTTTGACTACTAAGTTCCCACTGACTTTTGTTGACATGGGTGGTGCTGCCAGTTTTTGTGTGGGGTTTGGTTGAAGTAGAGTGCTTATTACCTAAAACTCTTCTGTCTTGCAAATATGCTTCTTTTCTGGTTCTTTGCCTGAAAAGAGTAGGCTTTTCCTGAGTATTTTATTTTATTTTACTTTACTTTGTTTTATTTTACTTTATGCCTGTGCCCACTGATATTTCAATTGTTCCAGCTTCTCCAGCATCCAGTCGGGGATATATAAGCAAAACAAAACAAAGTAAAACCTCAGGGAGCTCACTGCTATGTAATTCCTTGGGTTTTGAGGTCTATGGCCAATCATATTGTTTATTTTATATAAAGGTACTTAGCAAGAGGAATAGGGAGAAGTATACCTACCACATCTTTCCAGAAGCAAAGTATTAGTTTATTTTTAAATTCATATTATTATGAAAGAATCCCAACTTACACAAAAGTAGAGGTTAGTAGAATGAATCCCCTTTACTCAGCTTTAACAATTTTCAACATTTTGCCAGTCTTGTTCCATTTATTCTCCCCACTCCAAGATTTGTTGGAGTCTTTTAACTCAAATCTTAGGTATCATATCATCTCGAACTCAATGCGAATCTGCATATCTAACAGAAACTTTAAAAAACCACATAATCACAATGCCAGTATCATAATCTACCAGTTAACAATGATTCCTTAATGTAATTAAATATCAATTAATGCTCAAATTACCCTGATTGTTTCAAGTGCTTTTTAAATTGTTTTCTTTTTCTAAAAGAGTATCCAAACCAAATGTAAAACTGCATTTGGTTGTTATCTCTCTTAAGTCTTTTTAAAAATCTATAAATTTCCTAACCAAACACTGAAAGACAAAAAACTGCATGATCTCACTTATATGTGGAATTTAGCAAAGTCCAACTCAAAGAAGCAGAGAGTAGAATTGTGGTTGCCAGGGGCTGGGGGGTGGGGAAATGAGGAGATGTTTGTCAAAGGGTACAAAGTTTCAGTTATGCAGGATAATTAGGTTCTGGAGAGCTGATGTAAAGCGTGGGGACTATAATAAACAATACTGCACTGTAGACTTGAAATTTGCTAAGAGAGTAGATCAACCATCCTCACCACCAACAAAAAAGGCAACTGAATGAGGGATGAATATGTTAATTAGCTTGATTGTGGCATTCATTTCACAATGCATACATATATCAAAACATCACATTGTATACCTTAAATATATTGCTTTTGTCATTACAGTTGGATAAGGCTAGGAAAATCTGTAAGTTTCTCTTTCTTTTCATTATCACCTTTTCAATGCCATTTATCATAAAAGAAAACAGGTCATTTTTCCTATAAAATATCTCACGTTCTGGATTTGGCTGATTGTTTCCTAGTGGTAGCACCAAACTTTTCTATTTCCTATATTCACTACAAACTGGGAATTAGAACTAAACACTCAATTAGATTTAGGTTCAATTTTTATTTTTGGCATCAATGCCTCATAGGCAGTGCTATATGCTTCCTACTAAAACACATCTGGAAGTATATAGCTTCCAGATTTAGCTGTTCCACTTTTAGCAATGCTAAAATTGATCAGTAGATCTCAGTGGTATCACCTTGATCCTTCCATTGTAAAAGTTCCCCATCACCATTTTACCTAATAATTTCCTGTCCATTTATGATCATTGGCATAGATTTGTGGTCCTTTATAATAGATGATTTTGTCCTTTAGGGGACATTTGACAATATCTGAAGACATTTTTTTATATTCATGACTGGGGGGAACTAGTGGAATTTACTGGGTAGGGGTCATAGATACTGCCTCCCTAATAAAGAATTATTTGGCTCCAAATATCAATAGTGTTGGGGCAGAAACCATGGCCTAGAGCTATTATTTCATTAGGGATTGCAAATGGTGATATACAAATTTTATCATTCCTTCTACATTTGCTATCTGGAATTGTTACATAAAGAAGAATATCATTAACTATTTGGTTATCTTGAAATACAGCTCATACAGGAAAGGCAAGATACACTCTTGAATTTTCTCTTTATTCACTGATTTTTGCAAGAATAATTTGGTGCCCTAGCATCACCCAGGGGTGACCAATATTTATAAATGTCATAATGAACTCACATATTTTATACCTTTGATGCTTGATCAAATGCATGATTAATTGTAGGTAATTTTATGCTCTAATTGTCCCAATATAGGCTTATGGGAACATGACTTCATCTTGAATGCTGTATTCTTTTGACATGACTAAATCAGTCTTTGATATCTCCTTTGCTTTCTGGTAAAACAAGATGTTCCAGGAACATTTTGTACATTCTGTATTACTGACCTGTAAATAATCATTTTTCAAGGAGGATTGGTTCTTTCGGTAGGAAATTAAGTTTAGAGACCACAGTCTGGGCATTAGATATACTGATTTCTACTAGATTGCCATTTATGCTATGTCTTTTCAGTGGCGAGATCTAGGAAATATGTATTTTTAGAAAGGGAAAAATAAATCATAAGTGCATAATGTTCCTGTTAATATTTGCACTTCTCACTTACACAAAAAGTGACCCACTATATACAATGTTCTATACTTTTCTTTTTCCACTCAAAAATATATCCCAGCTATTATTCCTAATCACTATATAAAAATCTATCTCATTCCATAATATTTTATTTAATTTCCCCCCAGCTTTCGTTTTATGGCTCTACTAAAATTTATTCAACTGGTCCCTGAGTTGTGGACATTTGTTGGCCCCCCCCAGTCTTTTGTTATTACACACATACTATAATGAAAGACCTCACACAGATGTCACTTTGTACTTTTGCTGGTGTATCTGTGGGTTAGATTCCTAGAAGAGGGATTACTGAGTCAAGTAGTGACTACACATGTAATTTTGCTAGACCTTGCTAGATTTCCCTCCGTTGAGGTTATATAATTTTGTCTGTGTTGTTTTTGTGGTTTTAAAAGGAATACAATTTTGAAAAAGAGTAAAATTACCAGTTTTGGTACACTCTAACAAGATCTGTGTTTTCCACCCTTCAACTTGAAAGAGACATTTAGACAAGCACAAGACAGAAATCAGATCCAGGATCCTGCCATATGCCACAGGGCCAACCTCAACCTCCAGCGCTAGATAGAGATACTGGGACTTCAGGGTTTTCCTAAACGATAGGGGCTGGACAGGTGATTGGTGAGATGCTACGCCGGCACACAGGAGGCTGGTCAGAGCCCACGTTATGAAGCAGGTAAGGAGTCAAAAATGTAAGTCAAATGGGACATCAGTCTAAAGGGATCCAGTCAGAGCTGCTGAAGACTGAGGGAAGCTAGGAACAGACCAACTGGAGGCAATATGTGGTGTGAACAGGGAAAAGGGCTTCTTGGGCTCTGGTGCAGTGTAACTTACATCTTTGCTATCATCCTTCACAAGCAAGGCTGCTCCATGTGGGCCTTTCCTATCTTGCAACCAAAGATGGGCCCAGGCCATTGAGATCACATGGGTGCGGGCTACCCAGGGCGGGCTGTGTGTTTGAAGGAAGCCTTGACTTCCTCCATTCTCTGTTCCTTCCATACCTCAAGGCTAATTCCCTCCCTGGATTCTTCTAGAAGACTCTGGTGTGTCCTGATTAACTCGTTCCTCAGCCCCCTGGTTGCTGGCACGGCTATGAGAGTGCAGGGTGTGAGGCCTTCTCCTGTTGCAATGCTAAGCCAGGGCGGCTGGGCCACTTTGGTCATCACGAACATTTGGCGATTCCTGAACTTAGACCAGGAAAGTTTGGCATGGTGCAAATGGGGTGGGGGGAGCCCACCTGACCAGCTCTCAGCACTAGGGACGCTGGTGCTGAGTAGACTGACCACTGTCCCTCTCTTTAGCCCACTGAAGACTTGCAGGCCACTAGTGTGACATCAGAGGTCTGGACAAAGTAGGTGTCAGACATTTCGTTGTTGATTGTAGGTATATTCAGAATGGGAACATGGATAGCACTATAGAGTAAGCATAAGCCAGTTCATACTACTTCATTTTATTGTGTCTCAGGTTCCCATTTGTATAGTGAGACTACCTTAAGGTGTTATATGGTTTCACTAACTTAATACTTATAAAATCGTGCCTACCATGTCATAAGCAGTCAATAATTGTTAGTTACTATTATTATTTGATTTTAATTATCATATGCAAATCACATGATATCCTGTCATCCCCTTGCGACACCCTCCCCCAGTGATTCCAATTGCAATTAGAATAATGTTCAAATCTTACACAATGGTTTTCAAAGCTTTAAGTGATCTGGTCCCTACCTGCATCTCTATCCTCACTGGCATCTTGTAACACTCTTCTCCATCTTAGTCACCAAATTCAAGTTTAGAATCATCAAGCTCTTCTTTATTTCAGGACCTTTGCACTTGCTCTATACTTTTATAACCAGAAAAACAAAACAAAACAAAACAAAACCAAGACCCTAAAATCCAGAATCTAGAATGAGAAGTGTGGTGATTGCATAATCATCTTAAAGATCATATGGCAAAAAAGTGAAATAAAACACAATAGTCAAGCTGATAAATGAGAAATATACATATATGCATCATACATATACTAGAATATGATAAAAGACTAATAGCTTAGTTAAGAGTCCAAACTCTACTTTGCAACTGCTGGGTTTGAATCCCAGGTCTATCATTTTCTAGCTGTGAGATCCTGAGTATCACTCAATATCTCAGTGCCTCAGTTTCCTCACCTGTAAAATGGGGCTAACATCATTTACTTCTTAAAAGTGTTGTGAAGCTTACATTATAGTAATTTACGTGTGTGTGTAATATGTAATGTGTCCTGTAGTAACAGTGCTTTCAAGGAAAATAAAGCAGAGGTGGGATGTTATTTTATAGAGGTCAAGAAGGAGGGCTTCTGAGGTAAGGTGACATTTAAGCAATGATCTAAAGAAGTGGGGGAGAAAGCTGTGAGGATTTCTAGGGGGAAGAACTTTCCAAGCAGAGAAAACAATAAGAGAAGGCCGGTGTGATAGGAAAGAGGTCCAGGACACCAAGGCCAGATTCCGCAGGGTTTTAAAGGTCAGGATAAGGACTTGGGTTTTCACCAGGCACAAAATAAAAGGCCTGACCTGGATCCCAATAATAAAGTATCAAATGAGATGTGCTACCTTGAGGCTAAGACACTATTGACTGTCTGGCATGCCACTGTTTTATGTATCATCAAGAAAAAAAAACTGTTGCCAAATGTAATCATAAGCTGTCATTCAAAGATTTCAGAGATGTTGAAACATGGAGAAATGTATCACTTAGAGTTGGTAAAATAGTGTATTGTTTTTTTTTCTCATGTAAGGATAGGTCCAGGGGTAATCACTGTTTTTGATGGGTACACAGTTATGGCCATGAAATTCTCATTTCTGGGAGGAGGAAAGAGAAAACAGGAGAAAGGAAATGCCCTTTATTCTTTCATATTAATTGTGTAAAAATTTCCCCACAGAAAACTCACTGGAATTTTTATTAGCATTGCACTGGATGCATAGATTAACTTGGAGAGAACTGCTTGGTGTCTAATATAGAGAGAGTTAGTTCTAGATCAATGTGTATATTACAGTCTTATTTATATTTCATTAAAAGGATATATTACCAAACATGCTTACATTTGCATAGCAAAATTTCTGAAGGATATCAGAACCTATTAACAAGTGGTTATTTCAGGGGAATAGAACTAGGTGGGACAGACAGGGAAGAGAAGAACTTTAAATTTCCATTTTATGGACCTCGCTGGTGGCACAGGGATTAAAGTCTCAGTGCTATCAAGCTATCACCAGCCACTGCGGCCCTAGCCAGGGAGCTAGCCCACATGGTACAGCATGTGGCCCCACATGGAGGGCCTGTCTCACCTGCTGCTCCCCTCAGCAGTGTATTCAGTCAATCCTCCTGTTCTGCTCCCCACTGTCTCTGGTGAATCCTCTCACACACACCCCCACCACACACCTCTGGCCTACACCCCAGTTCTTGTATGCATAAACAAATAAAAATAAATCTTTAAAAAATAAAAATAAATTTTCATGTTATGTCTTCTATGCCATTTTTTAAAGCTATAAATTTTGTATATGTTTCTTTTATAATAATACATATAAACCAACAGCCTTAACAGTGGTGTGTGCATTACTCTGAGGGTTCAGGGAGGTTTTCCATGTAGTAAATAAACACTTAAGAGTTTTAAGGAGATCATTCTACATCCTCAAATTTCATATTTCTTAAAAGTGAGCTGCCAGAGAGCACACTTGCAATAAAAGAATCAAGCTGGTTTTCTTTTTCCATCTCCTCTTTCACAATGGTTCTTTTTTGCACTTCACAAAAGCAAAGCATATCTTTTACCCATCCTGAATATTACCTGAATGCACTACCCTGCAATGTAAAATCCTCAGGACATCAGAGAGACAGTTCCAAACACTGCTGTCAATGATGAAGAAACAAATTGCTCTCACAAATGAATGGGGATCAAATCCTTTTTGTAACTCAGATGGCTTCCAATAAAATTGAGGGAGAACCCAATGGAGCTGTCAGCTGATAAATCATGAAAAATAATTTTGAAGATAAATCACTGTGTAATTTTTCACCAGATGCCTACACAAAGGAATTTGAAGACTTGAGTGACATTACTAAAAGATGTCCATTACCGTCTATGTATTTATATAAATGAGGCTCCTGTCTGCTAATGTTTAACGAAATAAAAAGTAGGACGAGAACTGATACTGAATCCTATCTTATTCTAGCAATAAGCAATATTTATCCATGGATATACCCACTTGCTTAAAAAAAGGGCTTATCTATCTTATGAATTTCCATTTTTATGTTTAATAAGTGCCCATCAACATTTGCAATATATTTACAATATTTTGATCCATGTAGTCTGCTACTAATTGTCATAACTCAAAGTAAAAATTTTAAATACTTAGGGCATTAAAAACAATTTAAAAGTATTTAAACAGAAAAATATATACATATTTTTGCTTCAGGGAAATATGATAGGAAAACCAATAAAATCATTTCAAGAGCAAAAATATTTATCATTAGGATAAAATTTTGTTAGAGGAAGAGAACAGAATTAAGAACTCAGGGAGAAAAGGGGGAATGTACAACTTGTGACAATCCAAGAAGAGCTGGGCTATGAATTTTTAAAACAGATACTGGTGGATTTCAACTCACTAAGGTATTTAGGTTTCACTGGTTTCGTGTAAAATCATGACATGACAGTTCTGCTTGTGAATGTTACTATTTGTCAGAAATCACATTTACAGCTAAGTGACATTTTTGATGCAGTATTTTAGATATTAGCATGAAAATGGGTGATCACAATGTTACAAAATATTTTTAGACAGTATTTTGATACGCACCAATAGTTTTATATAAACATACAAAACAAATACTCATACACTCTTTTGCCACCTTGTGGTGAGAGCGGTATTCAAGTGCAATGAGGAGGGGTCTCTCCACAGGGCAGCCCCCTCTGCTAGCCTTCCAGTGGGTCTTCGCCAGGCAGAGATGGTGACAACTGGCAGGCCGGAATCCAGACCCACATCAGCACGAAACATCCCAAAGATTAGGCTGACAACCCCTGCATGTGGTTCAGAGCCAAAACAACATGCAATCAGGAGAGAAATGGAAGAAAGCAAAAGCAAATTTTGACTTCCCATGAGAATGACTTTAAAAAAATCAAATGTCAAATTCTTTTTTTTTTCTTGATTCTTTAGTTTCTTGTGCCTCTTCTCTATTGGTGACCTAGACACTCCCATGGTCTACTTTTTGGGAAACACAGCCCTGGTTTTGGTGTTGGGGCAAGTTCGGTTCAGCACTGTGGCCATAACTCTTAGTACAACACCTGGCTGGGAGCTGAATAGATGTTTATTCAGTGACCCCCTTCCCCCACCCCACTTCCAGAACATGCTAGACCTGTGGGCTTCTGCTGGAGTTAATCAATAAGACAGTCAGGTTGCCATGGTTAGTCTTCAGTGGAAGACAATCCCAGCTACACAGAGATCTTTAAGTCTGTTTGATGTGTGTTCCTCTATGGAAGTGGGATAAGAGTCTCTGCTACCCTCCCTACCCACCCCCTGCCCTGGCAACAACACTATCTCAGTCGTTTTAGCAGCAGCGGGAGCAGGTTTCAGTGGATGATCCAGTCACAGTTCCCCTGGATGCAGGCCACAAAGGGCAGGGATTTATTGGAAGGATGCTGGGGCGCTTCAAGGAACCAAAGCAAGAACTGGTCCCAGGGCTGCTCTGAGACCTCAGCCCTAGTGGCTCTGTCCCTCCTGCCATCCATCGTTCCTGGGGTATGGAATAAAACCCCAGAGCCTGAAGGCTACGACAC